>JAJOOR010002164.1:0-115377 GCA_036250505.1 Solanum acaule | reverse complement strand
TTTTTTGGAAGAATGAATTAAAACAAACCTTTTTAAAAGTTTTAATACCATATATAGAAATTAGAAATAATATAAAATATACCCACTTTTTAATTTAACTAAAATTAATATTTACGAAAATGCCCCTTAATTTTTCGGACGGACTCCTTGCCAACTGCCCAACTTTCAAAGGGCATAACTCGCTCATACAAACTCGGAATTGAGCAAACTCGGTGGCGTTGGAAAGATCGTTCCAAGGGCTTTCCAAACATAACTGGAACTACTCCCAGATCATCCTGAGCTAGGAGTTATGACTGCTCAAAGTTGGCCAAAAACTCACTGATTTCCACACTTGGCCGAATTTCCAGATTTTGAACTTTTTTTCCAAAAGTGACTACTTCCAATTATGCTTAAACTTTAAAAATTCATACGTTAGGCTCTAGTTTCACCTATCTATTTTTAGGGTCGTTACACTAGGTCCCGAGGATTGGTATTTTATGTTAGTTAGTCTTTTGGTCACTTTCGGGCCTAAAGAGTATAAAAGGGAGCAGGCAGAAAACACGAAGCAAGATCACACAAAACATACAATCCACACACTCAAAGCTAACTCATGCAATGATACGTAACACTCCAAGGAAAGGAAAGATCCTAAGCCTACAGGAAACATTGAGCCAACTGGAATGGCACCTTAAGTTTAACCGTAAGCCAATAACCCAGATAGATGTATCCATAGGCCACCTGGAATGGCACATTGAACTTACCTATAACACATATATATGTATCAATGGGCCAACTGGCATGATACATTGAGCTTATAAACAATGTCAAGCTAAATGATAAACTGTAGCCCGAACATCAGCCAACGGGCCACCTAGAATGGTACATCGAAATCATTAGAGTAAAAAAAGCTGAAAGGTGCGATAAATCAAGTAAAATGGCCTTTCTACCACTTGTAAATCAAAACGGGTCTCAAGGACTTCCACTCATTAAGGCTAATTTTCCTTTTTACAATCCAAGTCATTTTCCCCAAAAATCAATCAACTAGAAACTCCTCAGAAGAGTTATCGCTACCAAGTCATGTCATACACACAAAATCAGGTAGAACATCCATCACACCATAAAATTACTGACATGGACCTTCTGCCAATCCAAGCATATGACCTTAGGTCTAACAATGTAATAAACATCCAAAATCACAACTCAAGGATCCATACCACCAGCTAAACCAACCAAACCATTCAAACAATCTTAAGTTTCACACCACCTAGAAGCAAGGTCTAAGGATACTACTCACACAAGGATCACCTAAAGTAAGTCCTCTCTGACTACAACTTAAGCGAAACAACCCAACCAATTGCCATAACTATCCAAGCATCAATAAAGCTCAACACAACCTAAGTGTTCAACCTAAATCATGCGATACTACCATAATATAATTAATCTAACTAAGCGAAGTCTAAGAAAAGGAAGCCATAACCTACCTCAAGGCCAAAAACCACACATGAAGTATAACTAGGGTGCTTTTCCCTTCTAGAAAACCTTCGATTGCTGCCCAGCTATCAAGAACTCAAAGAGAAAGTTAATACGGATCCAACGATACCCATATCACTAACTCAAATTTTGGACCAGAATTGGGTAAAAAATCTACCCCCATATCAAAGCAATAGAATTATGAAAAGGAAATCATCATAATATCCTTCCCAGAATGAGGATTACATGCCCGAAAGATGTGGGAAAATGGGACTCAATTCGGACCTAAAATGAACAAATTAGCACACTTTAAAGCTTAGAAATTGGGGAATCTGAGTTCGGAAATCAATTTGAATTATATAATTAAAGACATACAAACATCGAGGAATTTAAATTTAGAATTTGAATTACGGGTAAGTCCAGAAGCCTAAATCAGGCCACAGACCCTTCACTAGACCCTAAACAGTCCGCTTAGGGCACCACTAGCCATTTAGGGAAAGTGGCTGGCCGTTTAAGGCCACCTAAATTTAGCCTCACTAGTACGGGTAGCGACACGGTCCATTGTCAAGTGTATGGGCCGTATAGAGAAGGAAGGCCAGTCGTGAAAGGCTTCCTGGCTTAGGGTCCTCTAGACATTTCCCTATACAACCAGTGAGGCCTTGTACGGATCGTCAAGCCTTGCATATAAGTCACTCGTCATCTTTTTAAGTCAGGGCTATTTTGGTAGTTTCCTTTGTGGTTAATACCTAAGGTATGTAGTTTTAACCCCTATTCTAATCTTAAACCTCGATGTTGCTAATCAATTCTTTTACGTTCAATAACACTTCAAGTCTTTAGAGCAAGGTTCCAAGAACAGAAAAAGCTAGGGTTTCGAGAATTCTTCGTGCTTCATCAACTTCGTAGAGAACTTTGTTCTTCCAGGTATGTAAGACTAGTTCATCCTCAACCCTACATCTACTTTGAAATCAGTAAAAGAGTAATCTAGAGTTCTATTCTTAGATTTGAGTATTCTTGAGATAAGTTAATTTGAGTTATGAGTTCTTGAGTTCCAGATGATTGAATTTCTATTCCTTATTATTGAATTGCTAAATATTGTGCATTGAGATTTATTGAATTGATTGTTCATGTTACTTCTTCAGCATGAACCCTATCTCTGAGTATTCATTGAGTTCTAATTCAGAATCTTTTAAAAAAACATAAATATTTTAAACCGAGTTGTGAGAAAGCAAAGAGGCATTTTGAGAAAGAGTATAAGAAAACTAAGTAGTCCCAAATGTATCATTTTACTATATTGAAAATGAGAAAGTTTGATTTCTAAATGAGTTTATGAGTTTAATGATACTTTAGAGCATTACCTATTTTAAGAGGGTATTTTTAATAATTACCTCAAATAAGAGAAAGAGCATGGCTTATATAATTGAGCATGAGTATATAATATTGGGAGTAGTATTGATCACTGATATGGGGATGAGTTCAGACAACTCAGAATCCTCATAAAGCATGTCTTTCCAACATGGGTAAAGGATCATACCTTTTAGATGAAACCTTTTTGCTTAGTGGATCCACTTAGTTGAGAGGCTCCATACCCCACCATGGTATATGACAATTTTGGCAGCATGGGCGAGATGATGTATCATCACGTTGCTCACAGTGATGGTTGTCGGTTAGAGAATCTCCTAAATTGAGTTAAAGTGTATTTTTATATATCATTTAGTATATGGAGTTCAGAGATAAGTAAGTATTTTGTAAAGCTCTAAATGATTTAGCTCTTTTATCTCTTTACATTAAACTTGAGTATATTTTATCTACTATTGTCCTTTCTTTCAATTGTTTCGCTTCTGCTATATTAAATACTCATACATTCAATGTAGTAACGTCATTGGACCTGCATCTTTTTATGATGCAGACACATGTGTTCAGGATCATCAACAAATGCTCTGTTGAGATATCTCTACACTCTAGACAATTTTGGTGAGCCTCCTTACATTTCAAACGACGTCACATTTACATTTGGTTTAGTTGTTTTGAGGCGTCATGGGTCTTGTCCCGACACCTATCATTAGAGGCTTCATATATAATTAGAGTTGAGGAGTGTGTCAACATTTTTCTTTTATTTTGAGATGTTTTGCAAACTATTATATTCATAATATGAGTACTTTCACACATTTGAGTTGAGTTTATTTGAGATAAATAAGTTAACTGTGCATATAAACTTCCTTATTTCTTGAGTTAAGTCTTGCGCTAAGTAGTCATCCATGCCAAGGATTCGCTCTGGGACCAGAAATGGTCCTCTAGTGCCGGCCATGTCTAGGGTGTAGGCTCGGGGTGTGATAAACTTGGTATCAGAGCATAGGGTTCAAGAGTCTTAGAGTGTCTATGAAGTCTTATCAAGTAGTGTCCTTCTTATCGGTGTGAAGAACACCGCATCTATAATTATGAGGCTACGATAGTTAGGAACATTTCACTTTATTTTTACTCTTATTCATGCGATAGAGTTCAACTCTATAAAAAGTTCTTCTACTTTGTGCTTACATGTTTATTTTTAGATCATGCCTCCATTAATAGCTGTTCGAGGATGTTCTGCTAGAAGGAATGCTGATCTTCAAGATAAAGACACTCTCAATGCACAAGAAGTGCAACCTCCGTAGGGAGATGTCACCAATGCTGAGTTCAGAAATGTAATTTAAATGCTAACTCAAATTGTGGAAAACTAGGATGGTCAACCAAGAGCGGGTCACCAGAATATAGTTGATGCATCTAGAATCCATGAATTCTTGGGAATGAATCCCCAGAGTTCACTGGGTCGATGGTCACTGATGATTCGGAGAACTTCGTGGAAGAGCTTGAGAAAGTATTGATATCATGCGTGTTGCTGTACAGAGCGTGTGAAGTTATCCTCATATAAGTTCAAAAGTGTTTCTAGGATATGGTATGATCAATGGAAGAAGAACAAGGCAGAGGGGGGACCACTTTTGACCTAGGCTATGTTTGATGATGCTTCTTTCCCTGAGAGCTAAGGGAAGCAAAGGTGAGAGAGTTCCTAAATCTAAAATAGGAAACGATGAGTGGGCATGAGTACATCCTCAAGTTTACTTAGCTATCCCGCTAAGCATTAGAGATGGTGGTGCATATGAGGAGCAGGATGACTTTGTTCATGTACGGGCTATCTTGCCTATCCAACAAGGAAGGTAAGGCAACTATGTTGACAGGGGACATGGACATAGCTAAACTCATGATTAATGTGCAGCAAGTTGAGGGGGTTAAATTAAAATAAGTGAGGAATTTCGTGACAAAGGGCCAAGACAACAAGTTATCAAACTGGACAGTAGAAGACAACAAATGGGAATCAGACATCTATTCAATAGAGGTCATCTGGACCTAGTCCATCTTCGGCTAGTGCACCAGCACCAAGAAACATGAACGATCGCATGAATCAGAGTTCTTAGAATTAGAAAGCTCAATGTATTAAGTCTTAGGGTAGTGTGGCACAAGGGAATAGCTGGACCTTGTTTGTACTAGGTGTGGGAGAAACCACCGTGGTGAATGTCGTGATTTCTCTAATTGTTGTTTCAGGTGTGGTAAGACAGGTTATTTCATGAGAGATTTCCCTAAGAATAGGTAGGGTAATGGGGGCAATAGAGCCTGATATTTTTCAGCTTCTCTAGTAGATATGACTGCTTAGAAAGGAGCTATTTCAAGAACAAGCAGAGGTACAAAACCATTTGTGTGCAATGGCTAGTCACTAGGATTAGGAGAACTCATAAGATGTTTTCCCTGATATGCTTAAAGTCGTTACTCTTGATTTTTAGGCCTTGCTTGATCTAAGTATGAGTTTGTCTTTTATGACTCCTTATGTAGCCATGAGGTTTGTCATTTCCCCCGAACAACTTCTTGAGCCCTTCAGTGTTTACACACCTGTGGGTGAGTCTATTCTAGCAAAAATGGTCTATCATTATTGCATCATATCTTTATATCACAAGGATACCATGGTTGAGTTAGTTGAGCTAGACATGGTGGACTTTGATGTTATTCTATGTGTGGACTGACTTCATGCTTGTTATACCTCAGTCGATTGTAGAACCCGAGTAGTCAAGTTTCAGTTTCCTAATGAGCCAGTTTTTGAGTGGAGGACTAGTTCAATAGTGCCTAAGGGTCATTTCATTTCATACCTTAATGCCAAAAAGTTAGTTTCTAAGGGGTGTATCTACCACATAGTCTGAGTGAATGACTCTAGTGTTGAGACACAATCTATTCAGTCAGTTCAAGTTGTGAGTAATTTTCTAGAGGTGTTTCCAGAGGATCGTCTTGGAGTCCCTCCTGAGAGAGAAATAGACTTCTGAATAGATATTATTTTTGATACTCAACCTATCTCTATTCAGCAATATAGAATTGTTCCTGCTGAGTTCAATGAGTTAAAAGACAAGTTGAGAGATATTCTTGATAAGGGTTTCATCCGACCAAGTGTCTCACCTTGGGGCGCTCCGGGCTTATACGTGAGGAAGAAAGATGGTTCCCTTAGGATGTGTATTGATTACCGTCAATAAAACAAGGTCACCATAAATAATAAGTATCCCATTTGGAAAATTAATGACTATTTTAACCAACTTCAGGGTGCCAGTTGTTTCTCTAAGATGGACCTCAGATCTGGAATTCATCAGTTGAAAGTGAGAGAAAGTGACATACAGAAGACATCATTCAGGACCCATTATGGTCATTATGAATTCTTTGTTTTGTCCTTTGGTTTGAATAACGCTCCTTCCACATTCATGGATATTTTGATCAAGAGATTTAAGCAGTATTTGGATATGTTTGTCATCGTATTTGTGGATGACATATTGATATATTCGAGGAATAAGGAGGACCATACTAGTCATCTCACAATATTCCTCCAAAATTTCAAGGTTCAGGAGTTGTATATGACGTTTTCTAAGTGTGAGTTCTTCTTACGAATCCTCAAACTATAAATCAATAGAGAGACCGTGCAACAAGCTACTATCATTTCTTTCCCCGGGAAAGATATATTTATACTAATATACTAAAGTAATTCAATCCCTCTTGCTTGAGTCCATGGTATTGTTAGGCCATATAGTGTCTGGCGATGGAATTTGAGTTGACACTTAGAAGATTGAAACAGTGTAGAATTTTCCCAGACCCATGTCTCGAAATGATATACAGAGTTTCTTGGGATTAGCTAATTACTACAGAAGGTTTTTCAAGGGGTGTTCATCTATTTCATCCCCAAGGACTAAGTTGATATAGAATAAAGCTAAGTTTCAATAGTCAAAAGCTTGTGAGCAAAGATATCAGGAATTGAAAACTTAGTTAACTACTGCCCCAGTGTTGACCCTACCATAGGGTACAAATGGTTTTGTCGTCTATTGTGATGCATATAGAGTGGGACTTGGTTGTGTATTGAATGTTATAGCCTATGCCTCCAGGTAGATTATGATTCACCAGAAGAACTACCTGAATCATGATCTCAAGTTGGTTGTAGTAGTTATTTCTCTCAAGATATGGTGTCACTATATCTGTGGCATTCATGTGGATGTGTTCACCGACCACAAGACTCTCAAGTATGTCTTTAGTCAGAAGGAGATACACCTTCGAAAAAGGGATGGTTGTAGTTACTTAAGGATTATGACATGGGTATTCTTTATCACCTAGGTAAAGCTAATATTGTTGCTCATGCCTTGAACATGTTGTCCATGGGGAGTACTACTTATGTCGAGGAAGGAAAGAAAGAATTTGCTAAGGAAGTTCACATAAATTCACGTTTGGGAGTCCATTTGTAGATTCCAATGAAGGTGGAGTTGTCGTGATGCATGGGGATAAAAAATCATTAGTTTCAGAAGTAAAGGAGAAATAGGATAATGATCCTATTTAAGTTTAGTCGAAGGAAAATTTGCCTAATTAGAAAGTTATGATCTTTGCACAAGGGGGAGTTGGTGTATTGAGGTATCAAGGTAAGTTGTGTGCTCTAAATGTTGATGAACTCCTAGAGAGAATCATGGAAGAAGCCCAAGTTCCTAATATTCGATTCATCTAGGTGACAACAAGATGTACCATGACTTGAGTGAGGTCTATTGGTGGAGTGGCATGAAGAGGTGCATTGCAGAGTTCGTTGCTAAGTGCCCAAATTGACAACAAGTCAATGGTGAGCATCAAAGGTCATGTGGTGTAGCTCATAATATATCCAGAATTGAAGTGGGAGATGATTAATATTGACTCATTACTGGCTTACCAAGATCTCGCATACAACATGATTCCATTTGGGTGATTGTGGATCGGATGACCCAATCAGCCCCTTTTTACCAGTAAATACTACCAATACAACTGAAAAGTATGCAAATTTGTACGTTTTGTGAGACAGTTCGACTGCATAAAGTTCCATTGTCCATCATTTTAGATACATGTGCTCAGTTTACCGCATAGGTTTGGAAGTCGTTTCCAAAAGGTTTAGGTTCGAAGGTGAACCTTAGTACTACTTTTCATCCTTAAAATGATGGTCAAATAGAGCGCACAATTGAGACCTTAGGTGAAATGTTGAGAGCTTCGTATTGGATTTCGAAGGTAATTGAGATGGCCACTTGCCTCTTATTGAGTTTGAATACAATAATAGTTACCACTCAAGAATTCAAATGTCTCTATATGAGGCTCTATATGGGCGAATGTGTAAATAGCCTATTGGCTGGTTTGAGGTTGGTGAAGCTGAGTTGATAGGACTAGATTTTGTTCATCAATCCATAGAGAAGGTGAAGACAATTCAGGAGAGGTTGAAAACAGCGCAGAGTCATCAAAAATCCTATACTGATATTAGAAAAAGAGATTTGGAGTTTGGGGTTGAGGATTGGGTAAATGTGAAAGTTTCACCCATGAAGGATGTTGTGAGGTTTGGTAAGAAATGGAAGCTCAGTCCTTGATTTATTCGTCCTTACCGGATATCCAAGAGGGTTGGTAATGTAGCTTATGAGTTGGATCTACAATTAGAGTTAACAACAGTCCATCCAATGTTTCATATTTCTATGCTAAAGAAGTGTTTGGGTGATCCTCTAATTATTGTGTCCACTAAGAGTATTGGAGTATAGGACAATATATCCTATGACGAGATTTTAATTGGGATCCTTAATTGTCATGTTTGCAAGTTGAGAACCAAATAGGTTACATCAGTCAAAGTCTTCTGGAGGAACTAATTTGTTGAGGAGGCTACCTAGGAAGCTAATGAGGATATGAAAAAGAGATACCCACATCTATTTTCCTCCAAATCAGCTCCAGTCCAAGGTACTAACTCTTTGTAAGGCACTCTTTCATATGGATATGTTGATTGTATGTTGTTTGTTTATGCTCATGTTGGGATGATAGTTTCTCTCCTGTCCTTTTCATGCTAGCTTGAGTTCCATTCGAGGATGAATGTTCCCAAAGGGGAGATATCTTGGGCTTTGAGAAGGTAAAAGTGAGTTAATGGCAAAGTCCAGAAGTCTAAAAGAGGCCAGGGAACCTTCACAAGACCTTAAATGGTTTATTTAGGGCACCGCTGCCCAATTAAGGAAAGTGGTTAGACGTTTAAGGCAACTTGAATTTGGCCTCACTTATACGGATCCCTAGACGATCTGTTTACAAGTGTACGGACTGTAGAGGGAAGGCAGTCCTTCCGCGAAAGGCTGCCAGAATTAAAGTCATCTAGACGGTTCCTTATACGACTAGTGAGGCCTTGTATCGGCCAACCTTCCACATAAGTCACCCATCAGCTTTTTAAATCAAGGCTATTTTGGTCGTGTCCTATGTGGTTACTACCTAAGTTATGTCGTTTTAACCCCTATTCTAAGCCTAAAGCACAACGTTTTACTCCTAGTTGAGGTCTTAGATAGTGCTCATAATTTCTTTTACATTCATGAACACTTCAAGTCTTTAGAGAAAGGTTCCAAGATGAGAGAAAGCTAGGGTTTTGAGAATTTTTCGAGCTTTATTGACTTTGCAAAGAACTTTGTTTTTCCAGGTATGTAATGCTATCATAGTGTTGGACTAGTTATTCCCTATGCCCTACATCTACTTTCAAATCAGTAAAATAGTAATCTAACGTTATATCCTTAGATTGGAGTATTCTTGAGATGAGTTAATATTGATTTCTAAGTTCTTGTGTTCCCGATTATTGAATTTCTATTGCTAATTATTGAATTGATGAATACTGTGCATTGATATTTATTGAGTTGATTGTTCATGTCTATTCTTCAGCATGAACCCTGTCCATGAGTATACGTTGAGTTCTTATTGAGAATCTTTTAAACAAACATAATGTTTTAAACTGAGTTCTGAAAAAACAATGAGGATTTTTGAGAAAGAGTATAAGGGAACTAAGTAGTCTCAAATGTATCATTTTGTTACATTGAGAAAGAAAAACTTTGATTTGTTAGATGAGTTTATGGGTTGAGAGTTTCTTTAAAGAATTACATCGAGAAAGAGAAACTTTGATTTCTAGATAAGCATGCATATATAATTATTGGGAGTAGTATAGAGCACCGATATGGGGATTAGTTTAGACAATTATAAATCCTCATAAACCATGTCTTGCCAACATGGTAAATGATTATACTTTTTATATGAATCCATTGTTTACTGGATCCACTTAGATGAGAGGTTCTACACCCAGAACGATATAGGACAGTTCTGGCAGTGTGGGCGAGATGTAATATCATCACGTAGCTAACAATGATGGTTGTCGGTTGGAGAATCTCCTAGATAGAGTTAAAGTGTATTTTCATATATCACTTATTATGTTGTGTTCAGAGATGAGTAAGTTTTTGTAAAGCCTTAAATGATTTAACTCCTTTATCTCTTTATATTCAACTTGAGTATATTTTATCTATTACTATCCTTTCTTTCGATTGTTTTTCTTCGGCTATATTACATACTCTTACATTTAATGTATGGACGTCATTTGACGTGCATCTTTTTGTGATGCACACACATGTGTTTAGGATCATCAACAGGCGCTCCATTGAGATCACTCTACACTCCAGACTGTTTTGGTGAGCCTTCTTACATTCTGGAGAACTTCACATTTACTTTCAATTTGGTTGTTTTGAGGCGTCCTGGGTCTTGTCCCAAAACGTATATTAAACATTTGAGGCTTCAAAGATAGTTAGAGTTCAAGAGTCTCTCAGTTTTTCCCTTTTATTTTTAGATGTTTTGCAAAATATTATATTTATAATATTAAGTACATTTAGACTATTGAGTTGAGTTTATTGGAGATAAATGAGTTAAACTCTGCCTTTAAAGCTCCTTATTTCGTTAGTTTAGTCTTCCACTAAGTTATCAGTCATGCCAAGGGTTCTCTTGGAACCAAAAATGGTCCTCGAGTGCTGGCCACGCCCATGGTGTAGGCTCGGAGCATGACAGTATCCTTCCACCCTTTAATTCCCAAAGTGAACTTAGTTCTCCAGTATTTCATTTCTATGAAAATCTAGGGTTTTACGAAAAGCATGAATGTGTTATTATTTCAGTCTCTTCTCATAAATAGTCTATAAATACATGTTTTTCCATATGATTCATTATCTTTAGTTAAGTATATTTTCATGAACCTTCAAAATATCGATATTTCTTGTCTCTGGATTATGTTGTTTTAAATTGCATGTTTCCTTCAAAATATAATAATTATCATGATTTGCGTTTTACTCAGTTTATCAGTTTCCACACATTTTAGAATGCTTTTAGATAAAGTGTCTATCACTCAGTTTCACACATCAGAGTCAGCTTCAGTATTATAAGTTTTACAGACCATCAGAATGATTTCTGATGAAGTATACTCTTAATGGTATTTTCTGGTAAATATATATTATTAGATTGTTAGTACTTTCATGAGTCATGATTTAGGATTCAGGTCCAGTCTTATAGATTCCTTTCTAAATATCAGTTCATTTACATTTCTTTTATGCATTTTACTCTAGCCATATCAGGTCTCCCATACACCTACAATTCTCATGATTAAGAAATACATCACTTATATATGTGTAATCATCTCATAGAATAGGAGCTTCGGCTCATAACAGTAAGGTATATGACATGAATAACATCCACATGTTTTTGAACATATTTCCAAAAGTAAGTTCCCGATTAGTATGGTACCCGAAATACCATCAATGATCTTGGATAACTTTTCTTATTAAAACCAATTTCACTAGTAGTATGGCAGTTAGGTATGACATCCATGATTATGAAAACATTCTTAGGAGCTAATCAGTTATGTTTAGTTGGGACTAGTATTTAACATCAAGTCAGACTAGGGTCAGTCTACCCATGTCCCAGAACTAAGTTCTAGTGTAGGCCCATGTAGTCCTTGTGGGTGCATTCTCTAAATTTAGTGGAACCACTCAAATAAGACCAACCCATATACCTTAGCAAGGTATATTGGGCCTTTTTTTTCGAGTATTATACATCGAATTCCATGTTTTGATCACATGGCTATATGTCGGGTACTAGTATCTCCCACATTTCAGTTTTAGTTACTTAGTTATATCAGTTCATACTTATCAGTTGCATATTTTACTACTTGGTCATTTCCTTTCAGATTATATATGTCGGTTGTATTTAGTTCAACATTTCATTTTGGGCATGTTTATCATAATTGTATAATGCATGTCTCACACACTCAATACATTCAAAGTACTAGCCACATACCTTTCTTCGCTATATTATTCTACAGTATAGATTTAGACGCTTGGCATCCAACTTGTAGTTAGTATGATTTATGATCATCCCAACAACAGTGTTGGTGAGTCCTCACCGTTCGAGGACAACCCTTAATTTTTTGTTTTTTGTTTTATCTTCAAGTTTTCAAACAGTTAAAGTTAGCTAGGAGTATGTCGCAACAACTCATCTTAGTAGAGGATTTTCAGGAAGGCTGTCAGATGTTAGTTCTTCGCTTTTTGTTATGTTCTATGAACTCTCTTTTTAGTATTAAGGTTTATGATTTATACTTCATATATCTATTGGGCTCAACTTTCATATAATTTATTTTCTTTTGTCTTATTATACAAATCTTAGTGTTATGCCAGACCATAGGTTAGCTTGGGGTCACTTGTGGCTCTAAGCATCGTGTTATGACTAGGGGTACTCTTTGATCATGATATTATAACCATCTTCTATGGAGGTGGTAGAAAGATACATCACATCTGTAGTCTATACAACAAAGATAAAAATACACATAATTTACCTCATACAAATATAATAAATTTATAAATTCACTATATGAAATAGATTCGATGAACTCATTTCTAATAGAATGTAATCCAATCAATCAAACACAAATAATGTAGCTCCGAAAAAAGATAATAGTGCAATATTATGAATTGAAGAATCATCTTCACTATAAAATATCAATAAAGGGTTCATATTATTAGGATAAAACTTTCAAAGTATGATTCTATTGACTCCATCTCAGAATCTGCCAAGTAAAACCGAAAATTAGAACCAAATGACAAGAGAATTAACACTTGCAAAAGCCTAAGTGTAGGATGAATTGACAATATCTAACCAAAATGAAGGAAAATCACTACAATGAGTAGATGATCTTACTTACAATAATTATTTGATAACAAATCAACAAAAAGAAAATTAATGAAAAATGATCAACCTAGATCATACAATTTTAGAAAATTGTTGAGGCCTACACGAGACATAGAGTGTGAAGATGTATTAATTTGAATTACCTTGGAATAACTATTAGGCATAGCTTGCACAATACAACCAAAAGGACCCCTCCTACGATTCCAAATTTTATATTTACATGAACCATTTTAGATAGTTGTAACAGACAAATCCACAAAAACCTAAATATTTATAGAATGTTGGTTCAGAAGAGGAAAAATTATATTTCACGAATAGGAACAATATCATAAATAATTTGAAATAGTGTTATATTCTGCTAATCAATACTTTCTAGATCTTAGTATAAGAAATGAAAACTAAACAGGATCTAGAAAGTATTGATTTTTAGATTAAAACATAATTTCAAATTATTTCTTATCTGGTCCCTATTCGTGAAATAAAATTTCTCCGCTTCTACCACCAACATCCTATAGGTAATTAGGTTGTTGTTGAATTGTCTCTTGACACAATCCAAGAAGGTTCATGTCAATGTAAAATTGAGAATTGTAGGAGGCGCTCTTCTGGTTGTACTGTGCAAGATATGCCTAATGGTTACTCACAGGTAATTCAACTTAATTTATTTTCCCACGTTGCGTCTCATGTAGGCCTAAACAATTTTCTAAAATTTAATGAGTTAGGTTGATAATTTTTCAATAATTTTCTTCTTGGTTATTTGTTATCAAATAATTAATGTTAGTACGGTCCACTACTCATTGTAGTGATTTCCCTTCATTGTTGTTAGATATTGTCAGTTCATCCTATATTTGCAAGTGTTGATTCACTTGTCATTTGGTTCTAATTTTCAGTTTTCCATGACGGATTTTGAGATGGAGTCAATAAAGTGCTTTGAAAGGTTTATTGTAATAATGTGAACCCTCTATTGTTATTTTATCGGTCAAGATGATTCTACCATTCATAACATTACACTAATCTACTTTCGGAGCTACATTTTTGTGTTTGCTTGATTGACTTACTTTCAATAAGAAATTAGTTCATCTAGTCTATTTTGTATCTTGAATAGATACATTTATGATTTTTGTATGATGTTTTTAAATTCATTTTTCAAACAACGATGATCTTTGTATGAGATAAAGTCTCTCTATTTTTATCTCTAATGTATAAAGTACACATGTGATTTATCTTTCTACCACCTCCACATGAGATGGTTATTATCTCACGCCTTACTTGGGTTATGTTTTCTCTACATTAGTCTTAATGACCAAGATATACACAAGATGATTATGGTCTCACAACCTCAAATCGAGACCTGATTGCATCTTAAAACTCCAACTGACCCCCTACTCAAGAGGCGATCTGAGAACCGACCTAAATACGGACTCGAGACTTGACCCTGTCTTCCATCCAAAGCTGGACCCATTATTTTGTTTCATATATTTAGTCAAAATTAGTATTTTTTTAAAAAAGAATTTGTAGTTGTACAAGTAGATAAATTCAAAAAATCTTATAATATGTACTGCTTCTGTCCCAATTTATATGACATACTTTATTTTATAGACCGTCTAAAAAATGAAACATTTATGTGTTTAGTAACAATTTAATTTAAATTATTCATTTTACCCCTAATAAGATGATTTATAGCCATAAAATATTTATGACTTATTTTAGACCACAAGTTTTAAAGTGTTTTTTTCTTTCTTAACATTTGTGTCTAATCACACTACATCATATAAATTGGGTTGGAGGGAGTAATACTTAATTATTTATGAAGATTTCTTTGGATATTTGGGTACGAAAATTTATTGATATGTATAAAAGCAAACAATAAAAGTTGAGTCAAATTGGATGGGTTGGGTTATGACATATCATTCAGCCCAACTTGACCCGACCTATCTTAACCCCAAGATTGATTTGTACTAGGCTGGGCATTGACCCATCTAATGTTTCAGATTATCTTAACCTGCCCAACTTTAGTCCAACCTATCCATTTTCTACACCAATGTATGGAGTGGTTGTCGATGCTCATGGTGGCTGGTTATGGGAGCAGGATCATGCCTCAAATGTTGATGATAGTGAATTATTATTTAATGATAAATTCCATACAATATTAAACAATTCATACCTATTAAAATTAAACTAGGGATCATATCAAAGAGAAAAACACTTAATAAATAGTAATATAAATTATACAAATTTAGATTTTCTGCAATTAGAAATAAGGGACCTCAATCAAAGATTCTTTAGTCTTTACATAGCTAGGTTACCTGCTAACCAGATAAAACAGAGGGAAGTTGAACAACACACTAATTTTATGAGGTATGGGTTTAAGGTTTCACTATACAAGTGCTACCCCCACCCTCATAACTTGGTAAAAGGCCGTAGTTTCTTATCTATATGCTCGAATTGATTTTCAAGCATTAATATTGGGGGTTTCTAAAACAAATTTATAGGCATTGGACTTCAAGGTTACAAGTATATATTCACTAATCCTAGAAAATAATGTAGAATTTGCAACTCTGAGATAATTTGGATCATCAGGATTGCCTCGCAAAATATACAAATTACACATGTAAATATAAAAACACAAGATTTCATATCCACAAACCAGATTATTACCTTTTTCCATTTGAATATATATGAATATTGGTAATCATTTCTCAAATGGATTTCTTCCTAGAAATGAGTTATCCGTCTCCAATCCTTTCTTCCAAAGTTAGTGATATTGGACAAGCCTTGATTGCCATGTTGATCTCAGGTTAAACTTTCTTGCCAAATATTATTGGTAGCTGAAGGTCAAAGATTACTAATTAATAACTTGCAATTATAATATAATGAGAGCATATGGGTCTGATTCCATTTCAAGTATATACCTCTATGCCATTCCTTCTGCATCAAAACTAATGCATGACTTTAACTCTGATATGTATCATTTTTATCATGAAACCAAGGATCATTATTAGTATAGCTTACTTGCAATCTTAAATAAATTTGATAAATGTGAATTCTCGCTGCAAGACAAATCGAGATAAGCTTAAAACTGAGGTGTGATAGAAGAAGAATTCCGAGGAGAGGAAATACAACCATCTCCTTAGAGTGAGAATTACTTAACCATTGTTAGTTGAAACTCATGGTGAATCATTCAAAATTACTTGCATCGCACCAGTCTTCCATCAAGAGGTAATGAAACACATCTGCCTTTCAAATTTGTAAATTTAAATAAAGCTCCACTTTCACTAAAAGAACTAAGTGGTTTCTTCGACCTTCTACATTTGATATTGGGTGCCAATAAGAATGTCCTTGAAAGACTCAAGTTTTTCATCCATGGCAGCAAGCATGGCCAGAATATCAACATGTAGGCCCAAGAGAATAAAAAAGGAATAAGGATCTTTGACCTTAGAGGAGATGGCAACTGCAGGAGCATCAAACTCATGCTTGAGAACCTAGGAATCCTCCATACTGATGAAAGCCTTAGAGTTATAGCACTGTTTGACAAGAAGGGGAGGGATTTTAACCAAATTGATATTATTTGCATCAAGAATACGTGAGATGACCATGCCGTAATGCAATTTGTGAGGATCAAAAGCAACTTCAATCATATAGTTAAGCACGAAAGAGGAAAGCTTAAGTTTATACTTGGATATAAGGTAGTAGGTAAGGAGAGAATCATGCTAAGTAAGTGAGGACATAGATCTTGCATGAAGTAGGAGAGTAGTAGCAACGATGTGAGCGATGACCCTAGTTTCGAAAGAAAGGGTTGGAGCCTTCAAGAGAAACAAATTTTATGGCCTGTAGATTGGACCTCATTGAAAATCCTAAACATGTTGCTTCCTGTAGTTCCAGTAGAGTTCACTTACGAGATGGTACATCTACTAATGTTTCTCATATTTGATCACCCAACTCATCAGATTTTCTCCATCTTGACAATGTTCTTTACACGCTCAAAAAATGGCAAGCAACAATCTCTCTTTCAATGCTCCACAAATTTCCACACACGAAAACTATTAAATTTGGTTTATGAGCTTAAATCATATTTTGATAACTATATGATATGAGATGTTGTGATGAAAGAAAAATCCTAAGAATAATATTTTGCAAATCCTACAAAAGTTCATATTAATGAACATTCAAAAGTGCTTTTAGACATGACAAGATTATTGAAGTAATTTTTTTAAGTGCAAAACCAAAAGAAGAAGGTTAAAAAACAAGAAGTTTTTAAAGTTCAAAAACAATGAACAAAATTCAGCATCAACTGTCAAAGTAGAAATTGAGGAGAATCATTTTTTCAATTGCAGTAACTAAAGCAAACGAGGAGTGTTGAATTTTACTTTAGTTACTGTAGTAATTTTTATTATAATAAACTGCCTAGGTTTAGGATAGATTTTTTGAATTGCAGATTACTAAATATTATGTGGTCAAATTGGCAATTTAAAGCCCTTCAATGCTTAATAAATTTTTTGAGAGATATTTAAATCCATACTTTTTGCCTCCCCATCTTTAAAAAAACCTTCATCTTCATTCTCATCTCCCTCCAACTACATATTTTCCCACAACTAACTTACACTCCGAAGATCTCTTTCTTTCTTCTCCTCAACTTCCTGATATGTCCTCTACTCTTGATCTTATTTTCACTTCTACTTCTTCCTCTATTCCTGCTTCATGTGCCCCTGTAGGACCTCTTGAAAAAACTACTTCTTGTAGCAAATCATTCATTTCTAAATAAGGTTTTTCTTTGCGTTTGTTAATTACTTGTAGGGGCATGACACTAGTGCTTATATCATTGATATGTTTATCTCACAAGACAATCACAATGATGCAACAATATCCCTTTTACTATATGGAACAATTGATTCTCTAGTATTAAATTTGGATACGAATTGAGGGGGGGGGGACTCTTCTTGTATGGCTCTCTTACCCCATATGGAATTACGATAGTTCCTAATTGTCAGAAATGTTTTAAGGGGAGGGGGAGGGGGGGGGGGTTATAATTGCAATGGAACTTCTGGGAAGAAATATAATGACATTAGCTGAAGTGTATCGATGGTGACTTTTGGGTTCCAAGTATTGGTAAACAACACCTACTGCAACTCATATCTCATAAAATTCATGATATTGAAATTGTTATCAAGTGCAACTGATATTGCAAAGTGGAGGTGATGGTTTGATATTGACGCTAATGCTTCTAAAGATTAAGAGTAAGTTGTTTTTAATGATATATGTTATTCTGTCTAAAGATGAGATACTATACGGATTGTTGCTCTTTTCTTTTTTTCTTCTTTTCTTCATCAACAGTCTTGAATAATATGTGTCGTATGTTTAGTGGCAAGGTTGGTAGTATGATATTATTGTATCGTATTGTTTCAAGATTATCTAAAATTACTCATTTTTTAGAGTTAACCTGCCCGTTTAATTTTGTTATGCATGACTCATCTTGATCGCCAACCAACTTTATAGTAGAATGAGTGGAAGTTAGTATAGATCTAAATCCCATATTTGGTGATAAATTCTACTATTTGAAACATTTAGGGTGTAGGCTCGATCAGATGTTTAAATAAAAAACTGTTTTTTTGTACTTATTTTTGTTACAAGTTTTGTTTACTTGAAACTTTTATTTTAGTTTTTTAAAGATTGTGAATTTATTCCAGCCTCGAAGTTTGTTGTTCTCTTCTTTTCTTACAAATTCATTTTACAAGTAGATGATCAATGGGAACTCGAACCCACTAGTTGATAAAATGGGGAATCAAATCAAAAGATATAGATCTCGGGTTGACATGAAATATAGTTAATTAACTTTTATTAGATAGTTATTGTTTGTACATTTGAGTCAGTTTTCTAGAAAATATGACAAACCCAATTAAGGCAGATTTTCAAATAGAAGAATCATGTTAAACCAATTAAGTCAGTTTTTTGCTGAATTCAATTTTCTCAATTATCAAGTTTTTTTCTTTAAATAAGGTTGAATGATTTTTTAAAAGTATTGTAATTTCTTGCAAGATATTCAATATTGGGATGATCTAATTTTTATAAATCGGAGAATCACCAAAGAAGTTAACAACAAAAAACAACTCATTGCTCAAAAGTGAATAATCTAAGCAAATCAAAGAAACTTCATTTATTTTTTTTCATCACTTAATAGCATAACAAAATGGAGCCATCAAACTTTTGTAGCGAATCGACCTCAATACGTGCTTACTAGATGTTGCACTTGTAAAAAATGAGTTACTAGTTTCTTGCCCATGATAACATAAACAAACAAGTGAGGATGAGGAACCAATAACTGCTCAACTTATTCTATATTCTCCATCTCCAGTTCTTTCACCAATAAAGTTTATATTCAATCAACAACTGATATCATTATATTTCTGCTTTAACTTTACCTTGTTATTGTCATTGAAATTTATGTATGTAAAAGTATGCTTTATATTGTCAGGCTCAAGAAAGCACATTGGTTCCTAGTCAAGTGATGAAGCAGCTCATCAATATAGATCAGGACATTGAATCAACTTTCCACAAGGTTTAGTCATTCTTGAAGTCTTTACCAGAGCAGCATCCCAGGCAACAATCCGGCCTCCAGATCAATAGTACCACTTCTTCACCACAAATTCACGCAAAGTTGATTTTTGAAGGCTCCATCAGACTATCTTTGGAGGTATTTGATGATGATCCGACAAAACAAAAGGAAGTGCATGATGCAATTATTGCATTAAGTGATATTTCCTCATCGTTGTTTAGCGATGAACAAGCCAAGAAATTGAGAAGAATCAAGTTTGAATTCCATTTCATGGTCAACAAATGGAGGGACTTGGCACGATCCAAGACAAGTTGCCAAGAGTTCTTGACCAACTTTGAAGAGGACATGAAAAAACTGGATGATTGGATTAGATCAGAACCAAGATTGAAGGATGCGTATGAGAAAAATGAGGAAGAAGCTCGAGAGTTGGAAGAATGACTTGAAGATATAAGGACCAGGCAGAAAGAAATCATGGATGAACGACAAGAATGTTCTGGAAAATCTCAAAGCATCAGCAATGAATTGGATAAAACAGTAGTGTAGATGGATGGATTGTCGACAAACATCCATGGTAAACCTGAGTTTTTTGAGATTTTTGAGATCATTCTTGTCGTTCATCCATGATTTCTTTCTGCTTGGTCCTTATACCTTGAAGTTGTTCTTGCAACTCTCGAGCAGCCTTTAACCTTGGATCTAGTCTAATCCAATCATCTAGTTTTTTCCTGTCCTCTTCAAAGTTGGTCAAGAACTCCTAGCAACTTGACTTGGATCATTCCATGTCCTTCCATTTCTTAACCATGAAAGGGAATTCAAACTTGATTCTTCTCAATTTCTTGGCTTGTTCATCACTAAACAACGATGAGGAAATATCACTTAATGCAACAATTGCATCATGCACTTTCTTTTGTTTTGTCGGATCATCATCAAATACCTCCAAAGACAGTCTGATGGAGCCTTCAAATATCAACTTTGCGTGAATTTGTGGTGAAGAAGTGGTACTATTGATCTGGAGGCTGGATTGTTGCCTAGGATGTTGCTCTGGTAAAGACTTCAAGAATGACTGAACCTTTTGGAAATTTGATTCAATGTCCTGATCTATATTGATGAGCTGCTTCATCGCTTGACTAGGAACCAATGTGCTTTCTTGAGCCTGACAATATAAAGCATACTTTTACATACATAAATTTCAACGACAATAACAAGGTATAGTTAAAGCATAAATATAATGATATCAGTTGTTGATTGAGTATAAACCTTATTTGGTGAAAGAACTAGAAGTGGAGAATATAGAATAAATTGAGCAGTTCTTGGTTCCTCATCCCTACTTGTGCCACTTGAACATTTGTTCTTTACCTATTTTCTTTAATAATGCCCAAAAGAATAAAATATAATATATGTTATAAAATTTGAAAATATGTGTAAAATTATAAATATTAAATAGTATAGTTGGTTTGATATGATTCTTGAAATATCTCTTTTACATAAAATCAAATCAATCCAAATTTTATTGGTTTTTAATATTAAAAATCAAATCTAAATTTATTTTGAGTTTCTATGAAATGATTTGATTTTTGTCTTGGTTCGATTTATTTGTTTTCTGTGAACACCGCTACCTACAATTACCTAGATAATTCAAGTATACCTCTTATTCATGAGGATTTAGGATTGTCCAATGTGGAAACATACATTCTTATGTGATACTGATATTTTGATGATGTGTACACCACAAAACATGACACCTCAGTGCTCCAACCCATTATGCCCCTTCCCTTTATTTATTCTTCCACCACAAGCATTTACTATCCCACCCTCGCAATTGCTAATACCATTAACATTACTAAAATTATATTTATGTCTTCTTTATGAAATTTTAGCCGATTGTCTTTTTAATAGAGAACATGTTTAGTACTCCTACTACTAACATTGATAATGTTTCGTTCTTGTTCTTACATGTTTCTCTCTCTATCTCTCCTACTTCTAATACCAAAAACTCAATCCTTCGATGACCTAGATCCTTCGGAGATAGGTATGTAGCCTATTGTGTCTACCCCATCTCATGACAACCATAAGCAAACACCGATGTAGTGCAATGAACTCAGTTAAAGACCTTCGACGCTGATTGAAATTGCGCTTCTTGTTTCTTCTTTGTTTAAGATTTACAGCGCCAACCAAGTTATGTCTCTGTTTTCTATCATAGTTACTTCATTTCAAAATTGATTGTGATTTATTCCACAACTCATTATGTCAAAGTAGGAGATTAGTGTATCGTTTATTGAGGCACTATGAAAGAATCTAGAGAAACATGGTCAAATTGTGTGGCACCACAAATAGATGGCTTAGTCGATCAGAATGGGATTGTCTGTCATACTGATCATATTTTGACTTAAATAAAGAATAAGGTTAGAGTCAAGTGATATTTTTCAAGTAGGAATTTCGTTTTTCAAGCTCATGTTAACATTTTGTAAAGAATATTCTTAACAACATTAAAGTTCAAATATTTCAAATGCTTTTAAATGTTCTCATGGTTTTACGAATTTGTACATAATGCGTTCATGTTTTACTAAGTCTCATTCCAGCTTTAGTGAAGGGATTATTGAGATTCATTGAGTATATCTGTGGGTGTAGTGACTTTTCATTTACTTGCGACCTACATTGGTTATGTCAATGTTGATACATATTTTTGAAATGACCAGGCTACAAAGTAGGGCCTTCTCTTTCTCCAACATATATTGGTTAGCTCTGGTATGTTTCATGGAGTATTTTCTTTTCTTCATATTCAATTGTGTATTTATTTGTTTGTTGTTTTGAGGATTAGCTAGGAAGTCCCTGTCATGTAGAATTCGTGATCTTTTTGTTTGAGGCTCCATAGATAGTGTCAGTTAGGTCATAAATTTCACGTTTATGTTAAATTGAATAAAAAATATTTTTAAACTCTATTTTGACATAAAATGTATCGATTTGGTTTTTTAAAAAAGAATGACCAGTTTTAGAATTATTACATACTTTTATCAAATCATATTTTAAGTAGATTTTTAAAAAAAAAAACTGCATTGTGGTACATAGTATTTTATATTTATATATGGAGATAAAAGTCAAGATGGTCTAGTGGTCAAGTCAAGGCACCAAATGTCTATTCCAACTTGATCAGAAATTGGTGTTATGAGAAAATTATTTTTTACTCCTTCTCATACTATTCATAAGTTTGTTTATACTAGATTTTCTTGTTTTCCAGATGTACGTCGGAGTTGGCCTCATATTGTGAAAATTTTGAAAGGATGGAAGCCTAGATATAGTTATAAGATTGTGAGGTGGTTGTATCCTCCTCTTTGTTGGTATAAGTGTAATATAGATAGTACTGTTGGAATACATACTATTAACCATGTATTTAGATATAGTATTTATCATAGAATAATTATTTATTCATTTTTAATAGATCATATGTTCGTTTATGGTGTTTGTTTACTTATATAGTAGATGATTTAGTGTATAGAGTTTTAGCTTATAAACAGAGTATTAAATCATTGGTTCTTATAAGTATAAAAATTTTCGTTCACAATCTATGATGAGAATTGGACATGCCATCGGTACAATTATAGCATAAGATTATATGTAATTTATTTTGATTATGGGAAGGGTGTATTTCCAACTTCTTGTGCCAGTGCATTTTGTATATATTGAACGGGACCGAGTAGAGATAGTTGTTTTAGACTAACTGACAAAAACATATTCTCTAAGCTATTAAATGTACTTATATTCTTAATCCTGATATAAATATTATAATCTGTATATGTGAATTATCGTTTTGATTTATTAAAAGGTGAGATTCTAAGATGGGTCAGTATGCCTAGTAGATTGGATGATAATACTATATATTGGTGAAATAATAAGTTAGTTGATCAAATCCCAATTTCGATATAGAGATTGATGATATGTCTTTTTAAGAAGCTTATTAGTTTTCATCGTGTCAAACCTTGCAAGTGGATTTATGAATCCGACACATGAAATAAGTAAAGCAATGCTCTAAAGAAAATTGATCATTGTCGCTCCCCATTTTTCGCAAAAAGGAGGTTTTGGTGCACGACTTAACAACTCTTTGGGTTTATTTTTGTGAGTGAGAAAGAGTGATTGTTTATTGTTAAAGCCTTCCACCGTCAGAGAATGAATGGCAAAAGGTTTGTTTATATAGCAGGTAGAGGGCAGGCAGAAAAGGTAAAAGTGATTATTTTGATTCGGTTGAAATTATTTTCCTTAAACGGAGAGACAGATCAATCCTATTTTTACCAAACATCAACAAGTAAGAAGCAATCAACTATTAAATAAGGTAAGGAAAATCAATCAAAATTTTACCATATTAAAAGATAAGTAAGGAAGTCTGTCCCAAAATTTAAATAAGGGAAAACAAACTTTAATTACGAAATAGGGTAATGATACATAACGTCAACTCAATCCTATTGAATCAAAAATATATTAGAATATACCATAAAAGAGTTAACAAATAACATATATGCACAATGAACCACTAATACCACAAACCCAAAAATGGCAAACAATGACAATACGAAAGAATTTTTCAACAGTGATTTAAGGAAATCATCAATGAAGAAGCAATTTAGGAAATATAGTAATTTCAATATCCAAACTTGCGCATATTAATCCAAAATCATCAATTTCAGCTAGGAAGCGGATTACATTCACAAAGATATCATAACACACTGATGACTTTTAATAAAAACAAAGCTCACGAAATTCTCACATTGATTAATGGCCTCCTCACAGAGCAAACATGCAACTCAACAACATGAACTCCATAATCAAGATAAAAAATATTAAATAATGAATCGAAAAAGGAACCAAACCTGGACGGATCTGTGAAGATCCGTTTTTAATAAACTCAATTTTTTTGTTAAAAAAAGGGCTTTGCCGGAGGGAGCACCATTGTTGCTGCCGCTTGCTGGGGCTATTGTTGTTGTTGACTTCGCCAGCTGCTGGGTTTCGCCGGTAATTTTGGCCGGAATCAGAGAAAAGGGTGGCGTTTGGAGTTTCCACCATCACTGTTGGTTACGTGGTGGTTCGCCGGTTGCTGTTGGTTTCGCGTTCTCACTGGAGTTTGTTGTTGTTGTTCGTTGCTGATGGCCGGAGCAGTTGAGGGAGAGAGAGAGAGCAGCGATCTTTCACTACTGTTGTCGGTGCTCATCGGTGGTCTGCTGAGCGAGTTTTGCTGGAGCTACTGGTTATAAGAGGGGAGAGGGAGATGCGATGAGAGAGAGGAGGCTGCCACCGGACTGCATGGTGGCCATCCTCGCCGATGAAGATGAGGCAGCGAGGTGGATGAGGCGGCGGACTTTTTGGGAGAGGAGAGAAAATAATGAAGTCTCGGGGATTTGGGTCTTTTGATGTTTAAAGGAAACAATGAATTAAAGGATCTGGGCCGTTGATTTAATTCGGGTGAAAGGCTAAGATCGGCTCTTTGAGTTGGATGAATTAAGATGGACGGATGAGATTGAATGGGAATTTGGAGTCTCGAAAATTGGAATAAGAATAGGCCACAATTGAAATCAATAAATGGCTATAATTGAAATAAATTTGAATAGACTAGACTATTATTCAAATGATTTAGGAGTAGATAAAGGAGAGGCTATTCAATTAATAAAATACTACATATATTAAAATATTTTCATATAAATTAAACACATCTAGATGTTAAAATAATTGAGTAGAGTAATTATTTCGAGTTTAATTATCGATAAATATAATAATTTAATAATAATTTTTTATAAATCATACATACTAAATATGTAATTTTTAGACAAAATCGATTAAAATTTTAAACTCAAAATATATTTTTAAAAATACGTACTTAATCGAATAGCACTACCAAAAGGGTTATAGGTTGGTCAAAATCGGGTGTCAACAAGTACCACTTGGTTGCTTGAGAATAAAGGATAAATTATCGGGTAACCAATGTTGACTTAGTTGCCGATTTTGTCCGACCAACGAGAGTTGTCAATGGATCAATTGAAACGATATAGAGTTGGAGAGGGGTACCACCGAGACTTTGGTATTAAGTCGCCTACATATCTCTGGTTATACGAAAATCAGGTCATGTGTAGTTCTAGATTTAGGAACAAATGAGGCTACTAAAATTTGAAGTATCGCTAAGGCATTAGAACGAAAACGATAACAGCTTGAATGGATAAGGCTCGAGTAGCGAGAAGAGCATGACAGAGCAATTTCCAACTTAAGTAAGGATCAAATGCAAAGAAGTAATGCGAGTAGCAAAGAATCAAATGAATAACAGTAATACAAGTAGCAACGAGTTGAGAGGGCATTTGTTGCGATATATATGTAAGCTTGACAATCGTAGCTGAGAGGGCGATTGATCTCATCTGCAATATATCAGTCTCTGCAATTCTGTAGCTTGTAATACGACTAAATAAAGTGATTAGAGCAGATATATCAAATGAACTGTAAATGTAAACATGATGCAATTTCCCATTTAACCATGATATTTGCCTTAAGACTATGAAAATGATGTTTCAGGCTATGACGTGTAGGGCCATGGTATGCAAAATTAATTCCTCAGGTCATAAAAATGTTCTTTGTGGACCATGAAAATTGATGCATTTAGACTATGACACCTTCAGATCATGGTAGACAAAAATTAAATCCTTAGGCCATGATATTATGTCTGCGGGCCATGAAAGATGATGACTTTAGACCATGATGCCTTCAGAACATGATAAACATGAATTAAATCCTCAGTCCATGAAATGATGTCCGCAGGCCATGAAAGATGATGCCTTTGGACGATGACGCCTTAAGAATATAAATAATGAGTAGAGAAAGCATATCTATTTTGGTGTAATTCAAGCATCTTGTGGCTTGATTTGAAAATGAATATGTTCATATGTATTCGGGAACAATGCAATTTTCGGGCACATGCAACTCTCGGGCACATCAATCTTCGGGACCAATGCAATCTCGGGTACATGTAGTATCGGGCACATGGAATCTTCGGGCACAATGCAATTCGAGAACATGCAATCTCCGGGCACAATGCAATCTTCGAGCAGAATGCAATCTTCGGGCACATGCAATCTCCGGACACAATGTAATTCTCGGGCACAATGCAATCTTCGGGCACAATGCAATCTCGGGCACATGCAATTTTCGGGCACAGTGAATTTCTTGGGCACTATGCAATCTCGGGCACAATGCAATATTGGGCACATGCAATCTTCAGGCATATGAAATCTTCGAGCACAATGCAATTCGAGCACATGCAATCTTCAGGCACAATGCAATTTCAGGATTAGTGTAGTATCGGTCACATGCAATCTTCGGGCACAATGCAATTTCAGACTCAATGAAATTCTTGGGCTCATGCGATAGTTGATTGAGGGTGTAGATCTTCGCCTTATTGTGAGGATTGAGTGTGATTTGTTGACAAATTTTGAGAATATTATAACTTGACCCTTCGTCCTATTGTAAGGAGTGGGTGCAGTTGAATGTCGATTTTTGGGGATTGATATAAAGTAGTTTGATCCTTCCGTCTGATTGGGAGGATACGGCGCCCTTTACTGTCGATTTGTCGAGCCTAATAGCAGTCAAGCAATGTTGAAATTTCATTTGTATATGTACCTGTATTTTCTGCATTCGAAGAAAAGTAGTTAGTTTAAGGGGTGGTTGATCTGTATCCCTGATTTGACACAGTATGCTCCTTTGATGTCTGCTCGTAGGTCGATCTTTGTGATATTGTCAGAAATTTTGTGATCCCTCCAAAATTTCTGCCCCAGTGTAGAAATTTAGACTTTCTGATGCTCCTTTTGTAGACCAGAAGTAGTGTTCTTGAATTTTTGAGAAGATCTCAAAAATTCTGCCCCAGTCTCATTATTCGTAAATGAATGGGATTGTTAGGGTCCTCTCTTGAGAGAAAAATATAATCTTTTAATGGAATTTTTGAGACCCTATCAAAAATTCTGCCCTAGTATTGTAGCTTGTAGGAAAATGCTCTTTTGGTGGAATTTTTGAGACCCTCTCAAAATTTTTCCCCAGTATTGACTTGCAAGAAGAATGCTCTTTTGATAGAATTTTTGAGTCCTTCTCAAAAAATTTGCCCCAGTTACACAATAGAAGGGGGAAATGAAAATTTTTATTAGGATAAGACCGAACTCCATAGGAGCCCCTACGTATCCCCTCTTAAACAAGAATCAGGTCTGATGTAGTTCCAAATACAAAGAGCATAATTCAAGACATTAAAAGGAACACTCTTGAGCAACAACTAAAATGATAGATTCTGACCAACTTTATTGTCCACATGCTAACATGGGTACTTTTCTGGTAAGAAATTAATGGACACTGAATGTACAAAACTTAAACTTAAACTGCGCAAGCCCTTTTTGGAAACTGCTTCAAATGGACTTCGACATGTTCACTATTGGGACTCCTTTGGCACAAGGTCTGTTTAGTGTATGACATTAGCCTTAATCAGTTGCTAAA
This sequence comes from Solanum acaule, assembly GCA_036250505.1. Lineage (NCBI taxonomy): Eukaryota > Viridiplantae > Streptophyta > Magnoliopsida > Solanales > Solanaceae > Solanum > Solanum acaule. Next base: position 87,323 of record JAJOOR010002164.1, on the reverse strand, counting down.
TCTTGTCTCTTAGAGCAATAAATGATTCGGTAGTATGTCCCTCCATCCCTGAATGATAGTCACAAATCTTGTTTGGGTCATACCGCTTGGATTGAGTGTCTGGATTCTTGGCAGGGATATGTGTCACATAGTTAGCCATTTTAAGCCTTTTGTAGAGTTGGTCAAAGGATTCGGCTAAAGAAGCGTAAATTTTGATGGGCTTCTTCTCAGCATTGAATAAGTTCTTGCAAATATGAGTTTGAGTGAGGGTTTTGACATTGTGGATAGGATAAGTGGGTTGTTGATATAGTAGAGGAGGAGGCATTTGATATGGATGAATTTGGAATGGTATGAGAGGCGCGCGATACCAAGGGACTTGGTGCAGAGGCGTTTCATGCAGAGGAGCTTGCATGGTGGGATTCTGCAGTCGCAGAGTGAGATATGGTCTAGAAGCATAGGCGGGATGTTGTGGAGGATATGGGTAATTTGGGAAGTGAGTTTTCTTTGGAGGCATTTGAATGGAGCTTAGTTGATTTTGAGGTTGAGAAGCAGGGTGAATTGGTGGAGGATTATTTTGAAAAATGGCTTGACTTGTGACAAACTGCTTATCCATGTTTGTCTCCAAAGTGAGATTGACAGATAGTAACAAGTTAGCCCACTCTACAGATCAACCATAGGGGAGGGGTGAAATATAAATAAAAGCAAAAGAAAACACAAGTTAGAACATTGCATAAATTAAGATAACGAGTACATTGTTTTAAGATAAACGTCCTAAATGCAAGGGGCCTTGTTGAGCCAGAGGTAGGCCTAAAAAGACACATAAGTGATGCACAATAATTAATTCAGACCTTATTCGTCAATTTGGACTTTAGATTAGTGGAATTCTAAACTCCATTTTGGCATGACTTGGCTTAGATTAATAATGGTGATCACATTGACAAATAATATGCAATTTGTCTCAAGGGTGTTGGGGCCCTTTAGAAGGTAGAGTGGCTACTAAGAGTGTGAATTGACACCAAGGGTCAAACTACCTAAGGTTTATGCAGCATGTATTGCCTAATTAAGATTTCTTAGAGTTGGGTAAACACAGGCTTGAAGAGGTTCTATGCGAGAAGGCACATGGTTCCACGGTAGTAAAACTATCTGAATCTGCCATGCCTTAGCTACCCATCTAATATTTGGTGTTTGAAGAGACTTGGAGTATTTTCTGAGATGTGCAAAGTCACACACCATCACGAGAAAACAAAAGAAAAAGGAAGAGGGTCCCAATTAGGGGAAGTATGAGTGGAATGCCAGTTTATCAAAGCAGTAACATTTAGCATGTAGATGGAAAACAATAACAAATAGGAAATTTTAAGGAAAGCATTAAATATATAAATACATGAATAAAAGGTAATAAACATGCAAACACATAAAGGAATTAAGCAAATAAGGAAAGGGGACAAGGATTAAACATGGAAGTAAGAAAATATGCAATTTAGACATGGAACTAGCAAAACAAACAAGGAAAACATTCAAAAACAAATAAATCCCACATAAAGCATGAAACACGTAATGGTAAGAACCTAAAATCCCCGACAGAGTCGCCATTCTGTCGCGCACCATTTTTCTCAAAACGGGTTTCGATGCACGACCTAACAACTCCTTTGGGTTTGGGTTGAAGTGAAGAAACAATTATTCTTTAGTTTTAAAGTCTTCCACTGTCAGAGAATGAATGCCAAAAGGTTTGTTTATATAGCAGGTAGAGGGCTAGGCAGAAAAGGTAAAATAGATTATTTTAATTTGGTTGAAATTATTTTCCTTAAACGGAGTGATAGATCAATCCTATTTTTACCAAATATCAACAAGTCAGAATCAATCTACTATTAAATAAGGTAAGGAAAATCAATCACAATTTTACAATATTAAAAGATAAGTAAGAAAGTCTGCCCCAAAATTTAAACAAGGAAAAGCAAACTTTAATTACGAAATAGGGCAATGATACATAATGACAACTCAATCCTAGTTAACCAAAAAATTATTAGAATATACCATAAAAGAGTTAACAAATAACATATATGCACAATGAACCACTAATACCACAAACTAAAAAATGGCAAGCAATGACAATACGGAAGAATTTTTCAACAGTGATTTAAGGAAAGCATTAAAGAAGAAGCAATTTAAGAAACATAGTAATTTCAACACCAAAACTTGCGCACTTTAATCTAAAATCAACAATTTCAGCAAGGAAGCGGATTACATTCACACAGATATCATAACACACTGATGTCTTTTAAGAGAAACAAAGCTCACGAAATTCTCACAATGATTAATGGCATCCGCACAGAGCAAACATGCAACTCAACAACACGAATTGCATAATCAAGCTAAAAACATTAAATAATGAATTGAAAAAGGAAGCAAAGCTGGACGGATCTATCAAGATCTGTCTTAAATAAACTCAAAATTTCTAGGAAAAAGGGGCTTCGCCGGAGGGAGCACCATTGTTACTGCCGCTTGCCGGGGTAATTGTTGATGTTGACTTCGCCAATTGCAGGGGTTCGTTTGTAACTTTGGTCAGAACCAGAGAAAAGGATGGTGTTTGGACTTTCCACCAGCGTTGCTGGTTACATGGTGGTTCGCCGGTTGCTGCTGGCTTCGCGTTCTCACCGAAGTTTGTTGTTGTCGTTCGTCGCTGCTTGCCAGAGCAGTTGAGGGAGTGAGAGAGCAGCGAGCTTTCCCTGCTGCTGTCGGTGCTTGTCGGTGGTCTGCTCGGCGGCTTTCGCCAGAGCTGCTGGTTGCGAGAGGGGAGAGGGAGAAGCGATAGGAGAGAAGAGGCTGCCACCGGACTGCGTGGTGGCCATCCTCACCGACGAAGTGGAGGCAGATAGGTGGATGAGGTGGCGGACTTTTTGGGAGATGAGAGAAAAGAATAAAGCCTCAGGGGTTTGGGTCTTTTGATGTTTAAAGGAAAGAATGAATTAAAGGGTCAAGGCCGTTGGATTAATTCGGATGAAAGGCTGAGATCGGTTCTTTGAGTTGGATGAATTAAAATGGATGGATGATATTGAATGGGAATTTGGAGTCTTGAAAATTGGAATAAGAATAGGCCATAATTGAAATCAATAATTGGCTATAATTGAAATAAATTTTATAGACTAGGCTATTATTTAAATGATTTAGGAGGAGATAAAGGAGAGGCTATTCAATTAATAAAATACTACATATATTAAAATATTTTCATATAAATTAAACAAATCTAGAAGTTAAAACAATTGAGTAAAGTAATTATTTCGAGTTTAATTATCAATAAATATAATAATTTAATAATAATTTAATAATATTTTTTATAAATCATACATACTAAAATATGTAATTTTTAGACATAATCGATTAAATTTTTAAGCTCGAAATATGTTTTTAAAAATACGTACTTAATTGAGTAGAACTCCCAAAAGGGTTATAGCACTACAAAAAATATACCTTTTAGCCACACGTGCAACCGTGACTATCACATATTGGCCACGACCACTTAGCCACGGTCGACTGCGTGCCCAACAGGGCCGTCGCCATGAAATTTGCCACGATTTTAGCGTCCGTGGTAACATTCTTCTAGCCACGGTCTACCCATGGGTAAATTTGCTTACAACAAATCATGACTTACTCATATATTAACCGTGGCTAATTTAGGCGTTGGTAATTTGCTCATAACTTTCATACAAAATATGAACTAGCTACGGTTCAACCGTGGCAAAAGTGTGTTCTTTAAAAAAAAAAACAATAAATTTCCTTCTATATATCCCAATATCAATACACTAATTGATAGGCATTCACAGTGATCATATAATTATCACTTGATACAATAAAATGATTTCCAAATGATTCACTGATCCAGTATACACAGAAAACTAGCTATTATAATAATGATCAAAGTTCCAACATTATTCTACATATAGTCGTAAAAGATAAGAGCTTCAAAACTTGAATATTCATACAAAATACCACAAATACTAAAGTAATGGAAATACTAAAAGTTAAAAGAAACACCATATATATAGTTTGTTTTAAAATATACTAAAGGCTAAGAAGATTAGTTGAAAGTAGGCAACTCACTACCAAACTTAGCTTGTAAAAACCTATGAAGAGTAGCCAACTGATTCTCATTTTGCACAAGCCGATTCTTAGTTTCCTCGAGCATTTATTTGGTCGCCTCAAGCTGTTCTTTGGTCTCTTTATATCCCTTTTCTTTCAAGGTTTCTACATGTTTCTCTAGGTCTCCAACACGTTGATGAGACATACTACTAGAGCTACCAAGATTCGCATGACTAATTGAATATGAGGCATTCCAAAAGCATTTGAAGAGCAAACATTACCACCTAAACCACGCACACGACCAGAATGTTCAACTCCATACACTTTTCCAACGGCATCATTAGGATGAGTTAGTATCTTCATATGAACACCTGAACTGGCAGCAAGTTCCTGATTTTTAGGTAGATGCTCCGATATCTTATCCTACAAGAAAGGATATTTTCACAATACTGATAGCAAATAGAACACACCCCAAAGCACTACTACTAACAGAAGTTAACAGAATCTGTACAAAAAAAATATTAACAAAAGTATTACTACAAGACATCAACTATTTTGACTAAAACTTAAACAAAAACCACTTTCTAATGTGTAATGAGAGAACACAAAACAAACTATCACAATTTCAAAGTTTTTTGATGAGGAAAGATGAAGAGCATCCTAGGCAGACACATTTGTAGCACAAGGGCAGTTGCTAGAACAATAAGCTCGCTTCTCACCTATATTAGTTCTCTTTTGTTTTTATTCTTTTATAGGAGTTGAGTATTATACTAGGCTATGGACCAAAGAAAAAAGACAAGAATAAATCAACACCATAACTGAAATTTGAAAATGGACAGGTATATAAATCTTACAACTAAAATCTTTCCTTTCATCATTCACATAATTATCATCCTTCTTCAGTAAAGTTGACAAAATAACCTCACTCCGACACACAGGTCTTCCCAATTTTTGCTCCTGTCATTAATCAAGTATATATAAATAAAAAATAAACATGAAACACATTTCACTTGATACAATAAAATGATTTCCAAATAGAATTCAAGGTTAAGAAACTTACCATTTGAGGACCTTTCCTTGCATTACTTTTTCTACCACCGGCATGTGAGACTTTAAGTTTCTTTCTATTTTTTACATTTTGTGCAGTTTGTTTCTGTAATTCTCAAACATAAATTTAATTACATGTAATAGAAGGGCACAATTTCACAAGATGTAGGACAAAAGTTCTTAAAGCTATATAAATCGCTTTAACACAGCCAACACCAACAATATTACTTAGTGAAAGCAAACAAAAATCTGTCTTAAATTTTCAGACTCACAATGGTCTTTATAACACGTTCATTTAGATTGTTTAACAATAATACAACTATATCCTATTTCATAGTTGTTGGCATCTTAAAAGGAGTATCTACTTCCACACAAATGATGCAATATAAAATTTGAAAGAAAGATATCGGAGCGAGAAAAGAGTTTAAGCTCTAATGATGTTGAAAGGAGAGAGCAAAAACAGACATTGCAAAGTCGAAGCAAGAACTTACCAACATATTTGAAGCATTCATTGACATCACATAGGTTTCTTATAGGTAACTAGTAATTTTCAGTCATTTTTGTCTCTACAGATTTAGCTTATAAGTTATAACTTCTAATTCTTATTGTATTTATAGTTGAAGGCATATTTAAATGTACAAAATGAGTTATATTGTGTATGTACAGAACTTAGGAGTTAGAAAGTTTCATATTTCTTCCTTTCCATACTTTCCTGACAAGTTCAAGCTTGTGTTATGCTGTATAATTCCCCTTACATGCTCGTACATTCCACGTACTCAGCCATTTGGCCTGCATCATTTCATGATGTTGATACAGGTATTGAAACATTACATACTATCTAAGCAAAAAAATAATTATTATATCATCAGAAATTTTTTCCTCAAGTATTCGAGGTTAAGGAACATACCATCTTACGATAGAACAATTTACCTCATCAAAATAGTGGTACATCGTATTCTGCTAAACTTTGAACTCACTCAACGACAATAAATCACATGAAATTTTTTAAAATGTAAGACGAAGAGGAATAGGAAGAGGAAGAGGGAGAGAGAGAGGGAGAGGGAGGAAGAGGAAGAGGAAGAGAAAGAGGAAGAGGAAGAGGAAGAAGAAGAAGAAGAAGAAGAAGAAGAAGAAGAAGAAGAAGAAGAAGAAAAAGGAAACATACTTATCTCTTTTCAAACTTACTCAACTCATGGATACTCTAAACTACTCAAACTTACTCAACTCAGAAGTACTCAAGGATAAGATACTCAACCTAGTAATAAGGTTCTCAACTCAGCGAAACTCAACAATAAGGTACTCGACATAATGATGCACAGATCAACTCAAGATACTCAACTCAAGATATTCAACTCGAAGGTACTCAACTCAAGATACTCAACTAGAATTACTCAACTCATGATACTCAAGGATAAAGCAATAGTAAAAGATGCAATATATATATATGGAAAGCAGTAAAACTATAGATAGCTACTCAATTTATTGAAAAATACAATAATACCTAGTGTGTATATAAAAATACAATATAACTATGTGATAGTTTCTCTAACCGACAACCATCACTATGAGCTATATGATGATACAATGTCTCGCCCACGCTTCCTGAACTGTTCTATACTTTGCCAAGGTATAAGACCTCTCAACTAAGTGGATCCACTAGTCTATGATAAAAATCATTGAGGAATCATCTAAAAAGTATGACCCTCTCTACCCACGTCGTCTACATGGTTTATAGGGGTTGTGAGTTGTATGAACTTTCACCCATATCGGTGCTCAATACTACTCCCAAAATATACTCAGCTCATATGTTTAAAAACATAACTCTTTCTGTGGTTTGAGATTATGACTCAAAATCTTTCTCTTTTTTTAGAGATGTTACTCAACTTCTCAAAACTCTTTTGGAAATCTCAGTTTCCTCCTCTTTTAAATGTGAAAACATTTACTCTTGGGAATACTTAGTTCCCATATATCATTTTAAGGAAAATGAACTTGACTCTACTCTTTCTTAACTCAAGCGCTCAAGTCTTAAAACAAGTTTAGAACAAGTTGTAAAAGACTTCTCAAAATAGAGTTCCTGCCGAATGACGGACGTGAATGACTCAATTCAAGGTTTACAATAATCATACAAAGAACTCGATACTCAAAACTCAAGAACTTCAATGATACTACTCATTTCAAGAATGCTCAACTCATAAGGTTCATGCCGAATAATGGGTATGAACAACTCAACTCAAGGACTCAATGATAGTCCTTATCTCAATATTTCTTGACTCATATGGTTCATGCGGAAATATGGGCATGAACTACTCAACTTAAGGACTTCATAACATTATGAAACTCATGTATCTGACTCCTCTCATTCTTATACTTACGTCCTCAAAACTTAGCTCAAATCAATGGTTGATCTCAAAGGATTCACAATTGAACTCAAAGACTTTCTTGAGCTCTACTCTTAACTCTCTCTTGAATGTGAATTATGAATTCAAGAGTTATGGTTCATGATATGAAGGATCTCGTGATGATAAAGTGGACTCATGAATAAATTCTCCTCATTCTCATACTCACGTGCTCGAGTCTTGAAACAAGTTATAGAAATTATAGAAGACTCCTCAAAAAGACTCAAAGGGACTTTCTCAAAAATGTTTGGAAGAGCTCTAAAAACATGACTCTCAACTCTACCTTGAATTTGATTTGTGAATTCAAGGTTGTGATTTGTGATAGGAAAGATATCGTGATGTTTAGGAGTGTTTATAGATAGTTAAACATGAGAAACGGTTGAAAAACACTGACTGGGGAGCAAGAACGCGATGCGGAGATGAATTAAAATGTTTGGTCGAAATAATTTTGAAACAGTGGAGTTAGCGACGTGGATAGAAAATTTTCACACTAAAGGAACAGGTCCGCTGGTACCTGTTAGTGTCTGATTTTTTTCTTCCTCATTTTCTAACCCCAATTCGCCTAAATTTGATTCTTTTTCTCAATTTCTCTTAAACTCAGATACCTAATACATGGACCCAAGAATCTAATCAAACACAACTCTAAAATTGACTCAATTTCTGCAAGAACTCATCAATCTCATCTTAACTAAAAAATGAAAGCCAATTTCAAGAACACAATTCAAGAACATCAAACCTTCATCTTTCTAGAACGAATTTAACGCTTAAATTAACATGATTGGCGTGTGGGTGATCAAACCCAACACTATGGAAGCTTACATACCTCTTAAGGATCAAATCCATGGCAAAAATCTGTGACAAAACTTAAGAACCTTGACGAACGCCTTGATTCTCTCATATTTTTCTCCTCTTTTCTCCTCTTCTCTCAAAACCCTAACTTATATTTATGAAGCGTAAACTGAATCCAATCAGTTTTGTCCCCAACGTAATTACCAAAAACGAATTTAATTAATTGGGTAGTGAAAAGACCATAATACCCTTCAAAAATCTAGTTTTGACTTTCCTTATCTAGACGCCCAACTTCGAATGGACATATCTCTCTCATACGAACTCGAAACTAAGCAAACTCGGTGGCATTGGAAAAATAATTCAAAGATATTTTTATGGTATCTAATCATAGACCTAATGCATCCTGAGATATGAGTTATGGTTGTTTGAACTCGACCCAAAACTCATACTTAGCTTAACTTTGTCAAACTTCCCAAATTTGATTATTTCCAAAAAAAAAATGGTTTCTTTCCAATTATAAGTCCTTTTAGTTCTTTCAAAAAGTGAGGTGTTACAATATCTCCCCCTTGGGATCATTCGTCCTCGAATGACGGCTAGACTGGGTATGACACGGGGTTACTCTTTTCATCTCTGCCATACTAACTAGAATTGTCCGCATTACTATTTGAAACCAACTAAGGGCACCCATTTAACTATTTATCATAGAAATTCTCATCTTTTTCTTCCTCCTCATTAATAACCTTAGACAGAATAAACACACCATCACTATCACGATAAGATCATTAACCTTCTCTTTTTAACATCACTCTACTACTAAAAGGACCTCAAAAAAGATATCCCCCAAACTCTTTGGCACTCATTACTATCGTACTCTCAAACACTTGACTTGATTTGTCATCTTTTCATTTCCCCGTTAAGTCTAAAACTGACACTTGAAAGCTATGGACCTATTCCATCAGCTCTAAACTGGTCTACATCTTCTTTTACTCTAACACTCGGGAGAAGGTTATTTCATGACTACTGAAATCTCAATAGGCAGGTACTAAGACCTCTTTCTAAGGTGTTTTTCTTAACCTCTTTTGATTACACACCCTCTCAGTACACCTCTTAATGCTTCTTTTTACTCTTATGACTTAGCCACACTTCACTACCCTTATCTAAAGGTCAGAGTCTCTCACTTGTGCCACTCATATTTATTGAAGCTTATCACCTCAATTCCTCACCTACTTTATGTCAAGTTTTCTAGATCAAATCTTAAGACTAACATCATCACCCTCATATCACCATTTTTTGGATCATGACACTCATCTCAAATTCAAGCGTAATGTTCATTAGTAAACCCCAATATCAATACGATCGCTCGCCTACTATGATAAACCTCATTGCTTGATTAGTTCTATAACTTTCTGAACATCATGACCCTCTCAAACAAATCATAAGCCTATCTTAGATCTATCACTTTATGAATACTTTTGCTCTTATATTCGACACTTACACTTGGTCATTACCTAAACAATGACACTTCATCACAAGCTCCTTTCTAGCTAAAACACACTCTACCTCCTACGATGAAATCTTCAAAACTCATCATTTCTTAGTCTACCCATAAGGGAAAACTCCTCATTAATAACTTACTAGGTGCATGACTATAGTAATATAGCTCTTCAAAACACTATCTCCCTTTGCAGGATTACTAAACCTCTACATACTTTCCTCTAACTCTGGGCTCTTTCACTACTACTGCTCATGATCTCGTAACTCATGCTACCTTTCAAGTGGAAATATTACTGAAGCTCTAAACATACCTACTCATAAGGATCTCAACTGAAACAAGGCTTAAGGAAAATAGTACAACTCACTTTTAACTCAAATGCACGATTCATATAATTATGGGTGCATTTCTCTGAAACTGAATACATAACTTACTCTTGGGTTTCTCTTATGCCCCTCTGGAGTCTCATGAGTTTCTCAAGAGTTTTGCTAAGAACAACTAATCCATAAGGATCTTTACAATTTACTGTTGAACCACCTCTAGTATGATGGGTAGTCGAATGAATCTGAGAAATGCATGAGTATGAATAAATCTCTATGACTTAGCTCTATTGCACAATTAAGAGTATGAAAGAAGGGATGCTTTTCTTAAATGTATGTAGTCCCCCGTTTATAGAAGTGGGTCCCTCACAACCATAAACAAGACCCTACTGACATGACTTCACAGACACCCTAGGACTCTTGAACTCTGTGCTATGATACCAAGTATTTCACAACCCGAGCCTACACTCTGGACGTGGCCGACACTCGAGAACCATTGTTGGTCCCCAAGCAAACCCTTATCTTGGCTGACTACAAGTGGAAGACTAACAAAAGCATACAAAGCTTAAAAAAACTGATTAAAAATCCATGAAACTCAATTACAAAGCTTTAACACAAATGAAAAACTGTGAATAAAACTAAATTATTCAACTCGCCATAAAATAGACAACTTAAGTCTTTAAAACATTTAATAAAATAAATGAACAGACTTCTGAACTCTACAGTTTATCTATGAAGCCTCTAAATGACAAAGATGGAAGTCCGTACAAGACCCACGACCTTTTAACAACTGATATAACTGAAAGTAAAAGTGGAACCCTCAGGAAGCAAGGAGGCACACCATAGCTAACTCAAACTCCATGTGGTATCAACAAAGCTCCTGTTGATGACCCTAAATACTTGTATCTGCATCATGTAATGATACAGGCCTAATGGCTCAATACGTGGAATGTATGAGCATGTAAGGGGAATTCTAAAGCATAACATACGCTTGAACTTGACAAAAATGAAACATACTTACCTCTTTTCAAACTTACTCAACTCAAGGATACTCAAAACTACTCAAACTTACTCAACTTAAAAGTACTCAAGGATTAGATACTCAACCCAATAATAAGGTTTTCAACTCAGTGAAACTCAACAATAAGGTACTTGTCACAATCAAGCACATGTCAACTCAAGATACTGAACTCGAAGGTACTTAATTCTAAATACTCAACTCAAGATACTCAACTCAAAATACTCAACTCATGATACTCAAGGATAAAGCAATAGTAAAAGATGCAATTTATATTTATATGGAAAGTTGTAAAACTGTAGATAGCAACTCAATGTATTTAAAAATACAATAGTACTCGGTGTGTATATAAAAATTCAATATAACTCTATGGGAGTTTCTCTAACCAACAACCATCACTATGAGCTATGTGATGATACAACGTCTCGCGCATGCTTCCCAAATTGTCCTATACTTTGCCAAGGTATAAGACCTCTCAACTAAGTGGATCCATTAGTCTATGCTAAAAATCACCAAGGAATCATCTAAAAAGTATGACCCTTTCTACCCATGTCGGCTACATAGTTTATGGGGGCTATGAATTGTATAAAATCCCCCCATATTGGTGCTCAATACTACTCCCAAAATATAATCAGTTCATATGTTTAAAAACATAACTCTTTCTGTGATTTGAGATTATTACTCAAAACTCTTTTGGAAATCTCTGTTTCCTCCTCTTTTAAATGTGAAAACATTTACTGTTGGGAATACTTAGTTCCCATATATCATTTTAAGGAAAATGAACTCGACTCTACTCTTTCTCAACTCAAGTGCTCAAGTATTGGACTTGCATTATAATATGTTTTCCATGGTAGCTTAGGTTAGCATAATGTAGTTATGTTAGATAGATGATAGCTTGGTCTAGCCTAATATGGTGCTATTCCTTGGTAGCCTAGAAATGATGAATAGTAATCATTTATGTATGATGGCCAAAAGTGGTACTTAGTATGGGTGGGATTATGGGGTCTTATCCATGCAATGCACAAGTATAACTTGAAGCTACTTATGGAGTGTTCTCTTATATGTTGTATGCTTAGCTTGGATTGTGGTTATAGTTTCCTACCATTATATGTTTGACTAAAGGTTAAGATTCCCCTGTTTATGAGAATTAATCTTAGGATGAGATCCAAAGATGGTAAGTATGATTATGATGGCCTAAAGGTGGTACTTAGTATGGGTGAGATTATGGGGTCTTATCCATGCATTGCACAAGTATTCTTTGAGGTTAATTGAGAAATAGTTCTCTTATGTTATTAAGATTTAAGTATTGACTATGCTTAGGAATATGATGTATCTCTTATCGTTATGGATTGTGCCTTATGTTGAATAATTCTTATATTATGTCTATGTTGGATATTATGCTCATGATTATGTTGTTATGCTATTATGATGTTATGTTAGCTGTCATATTTAGTACATTTTGTACTAACACATAATCTTGCCTACATTCTTATCAAATGTAGGGTCCGCCGATATTGAGTTCCATCACTATGGCTAGGTTCTTAGTAGAAGCAAGGAGTTGAAGATTTGGTGAGTTCTTATAGCATCGAGGATTTCCCCACCTTTCCTTTGTGTATTTATTTTATGTTTAGAACTATTGTATAGGCTGTGTCCCAAGAGTTATTCAAAGTTATTTTAGATGGTTTGAGACAATGTTAAAGACTTCCACTTCATTTTTATAAAAGACTTCGATTGTTATGAAAAATGTTTTAAATTTCCACACTTTTCTATTATCTTATGTTATGATATGCTAACGGGCTTGTATGAAACTCCTTCGGGGTCGAGTACGCCTTGATACATCTAGAGGGTACCCCTGGGTTGTGACAGGAGGGGTGGTGCGGCATGCCCCAGATGCGCCAGCAGGTCTGGTGTGGCACTCCAGCAGTGCGCCATTTTGAACTCTCTAAAGTTTAGGGGGTGGAGCCCTGCACCAGCAGTGCACTAGGGTCGCCTGCCCCCTCCTTTTTTCTATCGTTTTACCGGTATTAGTCCTTTCAAGGTGTACTTTCACTCCTTATTGATTCTAACTACTCTTAACCATATCTAAACAACAAGAGATCAGTCATAACATGAATCACAAACCTTGAATCCATAATTCAAATTCAAGGAAAGAGTTAAGAGTCAAGTCTTGAGAGTTCTTCGAGTCATTTTAAGAAGCCTTTTACAAATCTTTAAAACATATTTCAAGACTTGAAAATTTGATTTTGAGAAAGAGTAGAGTTGAGCTCATTTTCTTTAAAATGATATATGGCAACTAAGTATTCCCCAGAGAAATGTTTTTACATTTAAGAAAAAGAGGAAACACCGATTTCCAAAAGAATTCATGAGTTTTATCTCTTTTAAGAGAAAACCTTTTGAGTAATAATCTCAAAGTTGAGGAAAAGGAAATGTTTTCTTTAAAACATAATGGGCTAAGTTATATTTTGGGAGTAATATTGAGCACTGATATGGGGAGAGTTCTAACAACTCATAGCCCCCACAAACAATGTAGCCAATGTGGGTAGAAAGGGTCATACTTTTTAGATGATTCCTTATTGATTTTTAACATAGACTAGTGGATCTACTTATTTGAGGAGTTCTATACCTTGGTAAAGTATCGGACAGTTGTGGCAGCATGGGCTAGACATTGTATCATCACATAGCTCATAGTGATGGTTGTCGATTAGAAAAACTCCCAAACAGAGTTTACTTTGTATTTTTGCATAAAAATAGAATTTATATTGTATTTTCTAATAAATTTAGATGTTTTCTACTATTTTAAAGATTTTCTTTATACTGCATTATTTCTATTGCTTTATATTGAAATGAGGTTGAGTTGAGTTAAGACGAGGTAAATGTTTATTCAGTTCCAGTCCAAGCATATGTCATGTTAGAGATTTACCCTCGTATGCTCGAACATTCCATGTACTGATGTCATTTGGCCTACATGTTTCATGATGCAGATACAGGTAATCAAGATCAACAACCAACACTTCGTTGATCCTGTTGAGCTCCAGAGCCATTTGAGCCTTCTTGCTTTCAGAGGATTCCCTATTTACTTTCAGTCATTTCATTTTTTTTTTAGGATGTCGTTGGTCTTTTTCTGGTGTCCATCTTAGTTAGTAGAGGCTTCATAGATAGATAGACAATAATTCACGAGTCTTGTTCATTTCAGTTGTTATGTTCTAGACTTGAGTTTCCCTTGAGGCCAGTTTGAGTATTTTCTTCTCTAAAATATTTTGAGTATTTATTTGAGACATTGACATAAAGTTATGCTTTTGATTTCATCCTAATTATGAGTAAGTCTTCTGCTAAGGGTTAAGCTAGGCCAAGGATTTGCTTGGGGCCAGCAATGGTTCTCGAGTGTTGGCTACGGCTAGGGTGTAGGGTCGGGGCGTAAAATACATGGTATAGAGCACAAATTTCAAGAGACCTAGGCTGTCTATGAAAGCTTGTATATAGATTCCTAGTTATCAGTGTGGAACGCGCCATATCTATAATTAGGAGGCTGCAACATTTAGGAACTATTTCACTTCGTTCATACTCATTTCGTGTTATAAATTTCAACTCTATGAAGTTTCTTTCTAATTCATGCTTCTGCGTATCTTTCAGATCATGCCTTCACGAAGACCTGTTCGAGGTTGTCCTACTAGGAGAGATGTTGATCCTCAGGATCAAGGGATATCCAATGCACCAGAAGTGCATCCGTAATGAGAGGTCACTAATGCTGAATTTCATGATGCTATTCGGATGTTGAGTCAAGTGGTGGCCAATCAAGCTAGTCTGCAAAGAGGGGATCAATAGTATGTGGCTGATACATCCATAGTCCATGAGTTCTTAAGGATGAATCCTTCAGATTTCACCAGTTCAAGTGTCACTGAGAATCCAAAAAAATTTGTGGAGGAATTGCATAAAGTGTTTGAGGTTATGCATGTTGTTGATTCTGAGCAAGTGGAACTAGCTACATACCAATTGAAGGGTGCTGTTAGAGTGTGGTTTGACCAATGGAAGAAGAGTAGAGTTGAGGGTGCACCAATTGTAAGCGGGGCTGTGTTCGAGGGTGCCTTCATGGGGTGTTTCTTTTCCCATGAGCTAAGAGAGGCAAATGTAAGAGAATTCCTCACTCTTAAGCAGGAATCTATGAGTGTGCATGAGTATAACCTCAATTTTACCCATCTTTCCCGTTCTGCTCCGAAGATGGTTGCTGACATGAGGAGCAAGATGAGTTTGTTTGTTTCTAGATTGTCCCGTCTTTCAAGCTAAGAGGGTAAGGCTGCAATGTTGATAGGGGACATGGACATAGCAACGATTATGATCCATGGGCATCAAGTTGAGAAAGATAAGTTGAGGGATAGAGAGGAGTTCTGGAACAAGAAGTCTAAGACAACTGGGAACATGTCCGGACAGTAGAAGAGTAATGCAAACCACTCATATTTCCAACAAAAGCAAAATGGACCTGCTCCATTTTCTGCTAGTGCACCTGCACCAAGGAACAAAGGTGAGTTAATGAATCAGAATTCGCAAAATTTTTGGGCTAGACCTGCACAGTCTCAGTGTAGTGTGGCAAAAAGAGGTAATAGGACTCCTATAAGTGCTAAGAGTGGTAGGAAACACTCAGGAGTGTGTTGTAATGGATCCACTGGTTGTTTCAAGTGTGGTCAGAATGGTCACTTCATGATAGAGTGCCCAAAGAATAGGCAAGGTAGTAGTAATGGGGGAAATAGAGCCCAATCTTCTTCAGTGGCTCAACCAGATAGAGTTGCACTTAGAGGAGCTGCTTCAGGGACATGTAGAGGAGCAAACCATCTATATTCTATCACCAGTCCTCAAGAGCAAGAAAATTCACACGATGTTGTTACTGGTATGATTAAAGTCTTTTCTTTTGATGTATATGCTTTGCTAGATCCAGGCGTGAGTCTATCTTCTATGACTCCTTATGTTTGTATGAATTTCAATATCCTTCCTAAGCAACTTCTTGATCCTTTTAGTGTTCTACACCTGTTGGTGAGTCTATTCTAGCTGAGAGAGTTTATTGTGATTGTACCATTTCTATCAATCACAAGGACACCATGGCTGACTTAGTCATGTAGGACATGGTAGATTTTGATGTTATTCTAGGTATGTATTGGCTTCATGCCTGTTATGCCTCAGTTGATTGTAAAACTCGAGTAGTTAAGTTCTAGTTTCCTAATGAGCCAGTTATAGAGTGGAGGAGTAGTTCAGCAATGCCTAAGGGTCATTTTGTTCGTACCTTAAGGCGAGAAAGTTAATTTCCAAGTGGTGCATCTATCACTTATTCCAAGTTAATGGCTTCAGTGTTGCGACACCACCTATTCAGTCAGTTCCAGTTGAGAGTGAGTTTCCAAAGGTCTTTCTATATGATCTACCCACAGTCACTCCTGAGAGAGAAATAGACTCAATTATAGATATTCTTCTCGATACTCATCCTATCTCTATTCTTCCATATAGAATGGTTCTAGTTATGTTAAAAGAGTTAAAAGAGCATTTGAAAGATCTTCTTGCGAAAGGTTTCATTCGACCAAGTGTTCACCTTGCGGCACTTCGATATTATTTGTGAGGAAGAAAGATGCTTCTCTTAGAATGTGTATCGATTACCGTTAGTTGAACAAGGTTACTATCAAGAATAAGTATCCTTTGATGGTATCTACTACTCGGATAATCGTAGTAATTCTAGAGCTAATACGTGCAACAAACCCCGACTTCTGGAAAGGATCCTCTTATAAGAATTGTTGATCTCTTTAATCAACTTTATGGTGCCACTTGTTTTTCTAAGATAGACCTAAGATCAGGCTATCATCAGTTGAGAGTAAGATAAAGTGACACTCCTAAGACAGCTTTCAAGACCCTCTATGGTCATTATGAGTTTATTGTTATGTCTTTTGGCCTAACTAATGCTTCTGCAGCGTTTATGGATCTTATGAACATAGTATTCAAGCCTTGTCTAGATATGTCTATTATCGTGTTTTTTGATGACATTCTAATCTATTCGAGGAATGAACAGGATCATTATAGTGATCTCAGAGTAGTTCTTCAAACTCTCAAGGATAGAGAGTTGTATGCTAAATTCACTAAGTGTGAATTTTGGCTTAAGTCTATGGCATTCTTAGGCCACATTGTTTTTGGTGATGGGGTTCGAGTTGACACTCAGAAGATTGAGGTAGTATAGAACTGGCCTAGACCCATATCTCCAATAGATATTAAGAGTTTCTTGGGATTGACTAGTTATTATAGGAGGTTTGTGGAGGGGTTATCATCTATTTCATCCCCTTTTGACTAAGTTGACTCATAAAACAGCTATGTTTCAATGGTTTGAAGCTTGTGAGAAAGACTTTTAGGAATTGAGAACAAGGTTGACTACTGCCCAGTATTGACCTTAACAAAAGGTACGCAAGGCTTTGTGGTATATTATGATGAGTATAGAGTTGGACTGGGTTGTGTATGGATGCAGAATGACAAAGTTATAGCTTATGCCTCCAGTCAGCTTAACATTCACGAGAGGAATTGCCCAACACATGATCTAGAGTTCGTTGCGGTAGTATTTGCTTTGAAATTATGGTGTCACTATCTTATCGTGTTCATGTAGATGTGTTCACCGATCAAAAGATTCTTCGGTATGTGTTCAGTCAGAAAGAGCTTACTATTAGACAGAGGAGGTGGTTGGAGTTACTCAAGGATTATGGCATGAGATTCTCTATCACCTAGGTAAGACTAATGTTGTTGTTGATGCTTTGAGCTAGTTGTCTATGGGTAGTACCGTCCATGTTGAGGAGGACAAGAAAGAGTTAGCCAAAGATGTACTCAGACTTGCATGATTATGAGTCCAATTAATGGATTCCAATGAAGGTAGAGTGGTGGTGATGAACCAGGTTGAATCATCACTAGTGTCCGAAGTGAAAAAGAAATAAGATCAAGATCCTATTTTTCTTGAATTAAAGGAAAATGTTCATAAGCAAAAAGTGATAGCGTTTGAACAAGGGGGTAATGGTGTATTGAGGTATCAAGGTAGATTGTGTGTACCAAGGTGGCTAAACTCCAAGAGAGGATCATTGAGAAATCTCATAGCTCCAGATAGTCTATCCATCCTGGTTCCAAAAAGTCATATTGTGACTTGAGAGAAGTCTTTAGGTGGAGTAGTATAAAGAGGGGCATTGCAGAGTTCATTGTTAAGTGTCTGAATTGCCAACAAGTCAAGGTAGAGCACCAGAGGAACAGTGGTATGGCCCAAAATAAAGATCTTCCGAAATGGAACTGGGAGATGATCAATATGGATTTCATTACAGGTTTACCATGGTCTCGCAGGCAACATGATTCGATTTGGGTGATTGTAGATTGATTGACTAAATCAACCCATTTCTTACTGGTAAAGACTACATTTACAGCAGGGGATTATGCCAAGTTATATATCCAATAGATAGTCAGACTTCATGGATTTCCATTCTCCATTATTTCAGATAGAGGTGCATAATTCACTGCACAATTTTGGAAGTGTTTCCAGAAAGGTGTGGGTTCCAAGGTAAATTTGAGTACTACTTTTCATCCGCAGACGGATGGTCAAACAAAGCGCACAATTCATACTTTAGAGGATATGTTCAGGGCGTGTGTGATTGACTTCAAGGGTAATTGGGATGATCAGTTACCTCTCATTGAGTTTTCTTACAACAATAGTTATCACTCTAGCATCAAAATGGCTCCCTATGAGGCCTTTTATGGGAGAAGATGCAAATCTCCTATTGGATGGTTGGAGGTTGGTGAAGCTAGGTTGATAGGACCAGATTTGGTTCATCAAGATATGGATAAAGTGAAGAATATTCAGGAAAGGTTGAAAACAAAGAAAAGTCGTCAGAAATCCTATATTGATGTTAGGAGAAGAGACTTAGAGCTTGAGGTACAAGATTGGGTTTACTTGAAGGTGTCACTAATGAAGGGTGTCATGAGATTTGGTAAGAAGGGGAAACTTAGTTCCCGTTATATTGGTCCTTACATGATATCTAAGAGTATTGACAATGTAGCCTATGAGTTGGAGCTAGCATCATAGTTAGAAACACTCCATCCGGTGCTTCACATTTAAATGTTGAAGAAGTGTATGGGCGATCCTTCAGTTATTATACCGACTGAAGACATTGGTATTAAAGATATCTTATCTTATGAGGAGATTCCCATTCAGATTCTGGATCATCAGGTTCAGAAGTTGAGAACCAAGGAGGTAGCATCAGTCAAGGTTTTATGGAGGAATCAGTTTGTTGAAGAAGCTACTTGGGAGGCTGAGAAAGATATGAAGAAGAACTACCCACATCTCTTTGAGTCCGGAGAAATTCCAAATTAAGGTACTAATCCTTTTCTTGGCATTTATTTTAGTTGAAATGTTGTGTTACTTTGCTTATTGATTTTTTGAGCTGGATGTTAGATGTTACCACTCTTAGTCTACTTAGAGTAAGCTCATTCAAATACGAATGTTCCCAAAGGGAAGATATTGTAACACCGCGTTATTTGAAAGTGCTAAAAATAGAAAGAACTAATTTGGAAGGAGCCAAATCTAAAATTTTACAAGTTATGCTTAAGTAATGAGTTTGGGGTCGACTTCAAACAACCATAACTTTCAGTACATGATGATTTAGGTGGCCCATAAGATATCAGATGAAAGGTCTTGTAATCCTCTTTACAATTCCACCAAGTTTACTAATTTTCAAGCTTGTATGAGGGATATATGCTCGTTTGAAGTCAGGCTGTTCATTTAAGGAAAGTTACTCGAAAATATAAGGGGTATTTTAGTCTTTTCCTTACCTAATCAGATTAAAATGTTTTTGATAATTTTTTGGGGTCAAATTTGATTTGGTTTAGTTTTACAAATCCTAAATTATGGTTATGGTTTTAGAAGATAGTTCTCAAAGATTTCTCTAGATTTCTTTAATCACTTTATTTGCCTATTTAATTTTTGACTCTCTGCATATGATTTTGTTTTATCAGATTAATTTTTTAAAGAAATATTATATAAATACACAAGTTAAGATATTATAATCTCTAAAACTTCCTTCCATTTAAAAAAAGTACAAAAATCTCCTCTCGGGTACATCCCTATCCCCTCTTGGATACATCATTCCCCTATTCGATAGATCCCTATCCCCTTTCAGACATATCCCTCCAATTGAGTTATGTATAATTTGCAATGTATTGGATAACCAAAGAATATATCCGAGAGCAATGAAAAATGTAGGATTTTTGTAATTGGAAAAACTTCCAAGATACTATGTAATTAGCCCCCAAATGTATGAGATTTTTGTACATTATATTTTTTTTTAATAATAGGCTTACCACTTTGGTCTAGCCCATTCATATACATATCTATTTGATTGATAAATTTGACCCATTGAGTGATTTTGAAGAGAAAACAAAACCTAGTACATATGTGTTCGACCCACACTACACTATGTATTTAAAATGAAATCATGCAAGTTCTAGATGACGATGTTAATATAAATAACCAAGTAATCAAGAAGTTAAATATTTAGTTATTTTATAACCACTACAAAAACCTTTCTTGAAGTGTCGGGCTCTGTTCTAACAATCTCTTTTGGCCTCATCCTTTCCAGATTATGAATAAGATGCCTAAGTTAATCTTGAGATATTAGTTCCAGAATCATAGAACATCTCAGAACAAAGATAACCCTTGGTCAAATGGATTCAATATATATTGTATATACGTAAAAAGTAATTTTGACTTTGTATACTGAAACAAGGAAGGTTTATGGGGTTATTCATCTGTCTGACTCCTACATATTAGTTAGTTAAGTGTACGCTAGCCTATTAATTATGAATATTTCTTCTGTTATATAGTACTCAATTCTTTGTCTACATTGCATTTTACGTACTTTATTAATTTATATTTTTTTCATCTTTTCGTAATTCAGTAATTATTATATGAAAAAAATTATATATGTAATTACTATATTGATCTTTAAATAAGCCCATTATAGCTCATTCATTACAATCGTTTATGTTTCCAATCAAACATTGCACAATTAACAATAAATATTTTAGAGATAATACATAAGTACCCTCTAAACTGTGACAAAAATTGTAGAGACACCTAAATTTAACTGGGGTCTTATAACCCCCCACCCATAAACTATTTTGAAAATTAATAAACACACCCCAAAAGCTAACGTGACATAGATAGTGTGCACACTCTCTTGAAGACAACTGACGATCTGTCAAGACTTGAAACCGGGACTTGATGGCGTCCACTACAACCCACCAAGTGACAAGTCTAAACCCAAATAACAAGATGCAGAAGACACAATTTTTATAAAACATAAATAACAATAAGCGGAGGGCAAGGATAATCTACCTAAAATGAAGGGCTATGCCCGATATATTTGTAGTACGATACAAAATCAACAAAACCAGCCCGAAAGTGACCATGAGACTAACTAACACAAGATAGAAATCCCTGGGACCTGGTGTCACCTATACATGAGCTAATATGAACAGAAAGTCTCTCTCTCTCGCTCTCACACACACACATATATATATAGACGAGAAAGAGAGAGAGAACTAACTAATCCAAAACACAACATGAGAGTCAGGAGAAAAGAAGGACAACAACAAGTGTTTGAATGTCAGGAGTTCACCACAAATCCAAGTCTGTAACCATCACAGGAGATCGAAACGCTCATTGAGGGTGGCTCCAAGTAGGAGCTACATCAGAAAAAGATGCAGAAGTGCAGTATAAGTACCAAAACATGGGGTGCCGAGTAGGCATCATAGGCCGACCGAGCTTAGAAACATAAATTATATAAAAGAAACACGATGATACTAGCAAGTCAAGAAGAAGCTCAGGCACAACAATAGTATAAAAGAGGGCAACAAGAAAATAGCAAGCAAGAAATACACAAAACATACAGTCCACACACACAAAACTAACATATACAAAGATACAATGTAACACTCAAAGGAAATGGAAGATCCTAAGCCTAGAAGAAACATCGAGTCACCTGGAATGGACCTCAAGCTTAACCGTAAGCCAATAACCCGGATCGATGTATCCACAGGCTGCTTGGAATGACACATAAAACTTACCAATAACACATATATATGTATCAATGGGCTGACTAATATGATACATTAAGCTTATCAACAATGCATATGTAAATGATAAACTGTAGCATGAGCCTCAGCAAACGGGCCACCTAGAATACATCGAGCTCATTAGAGTAAAAGCAGCTCAAATGTGTGATAATTAAAGTAACAAGGCCTTTCTACCACTTGTAAATCAAAATGGGTCTCAAGGACTTCCACTCATTAAGGATAATTTATCCTTTTACAAGCCAAGTCATTTTTCCAAAAATCAATCAAGTAGAAAATCCTCATAGGAATTATCATTACCAAGTCATGTGATACACACAAAATCAGGTAGAACACCCGTCATACCTAAAAGTTCCAACCTGGACCTTCTTCCAATCCAAGCTCGGCCTCAGGCTTAACAGTGTAATAAACATCCGAAATCACAAATCAAAGATCGATACCATTAGTTAAACCAACCAAACCATTCAAATACAAGACAATCCTAAGTTTCACACCACCTAGAAGAGAGGTCTAAGGATACTACTCACACAAGGATCACCTAAATAAGGCCTCTCTGACTACAACTTAAGATAAACAACCCAACCGATGGCCATAACTATCCAAAGATAAATAAAGCTCAACACAACCTAGGGGTTCAACCTAAATCATGCAATACTACCAAAATATAATTAAACTAAGACAAGTCTAAGAAAAGGAAGCCATAACCTACCATAATATCGAATACCACACATGAACTATAACTCGGGTGCTTTTCCCTTCCAGAAAACCTTGGATCACTGCAAAGCTATCAAAACACAAAGAGCAAGTTAATACATATCCAACAATAGCCATATCACTAACTCAAATTTTAGGCCAGAATTGGGTCATAAATTGACCCCCAAATCGAAGCAACATAATTATGAAAAGGAAACCATCATAATGTCCTCCCTAGAATGAGGATTACATGCTCGAAATATAGGGGAAAATGGGACTCAATTCGGACCTTAAATGACCAAATTACCACACTTTAAACTTTAGAAATTGGGGAATTTGAGGTCAGAAACGAATTTAAATTATGGAATTAAAGACGTAAAAGCATCAAAGAATTTGAATTATGAATTTGAAATACGGGCAAGTGCACAACACTAGAAAAAGCCAGGGACCCTTCACGAGACCATGAACAATTTGTTTAGGGCACCACTAGTCGTTTAGGGATAATGGCTGGTCATTTAAGGCCACCTGAATTTGGCCTCACTTGTACGGATTAGACGGTCCATTTTCAAGTGTACGGGCCGTATAGGAAAGGTACTCTAGCCGTGAAACGCTTCCATACTAAGGGTCCTCTAGACGGTTCCCTATACAACCATTGATGCCTTGTACAAACCATCCAGCCTTCCAATTAAGTCACCCATCAGCTTTTTAAACCAAGGCTATTTTAGTTGTTTCATATGTGGTTAATACCTAAGCTATGTTGTTTTAACCCCTATTCTAAGCGTAAACCATGATGTTATTACACCTAGTTAAGTCTTAGAGAGTGCTAATAAGTTCTTTTACGTTCATTAATACTTTAACTCCTCAGAGCAAGGTTTAGAGAGGAGAAAAATCTAGGGTTTTGAACATTCATCGAGCTTCATCAACTTCGCCAAGAACTTTGTTTTTCCATGGCGTCCTCATCCCTACATCTACTTTCAAATCAGTAAAAGAGTAATTTAGGATTCTATTCTTAAATTTTAGTATTCTTGAGATAATTTAATGTTGAGTTCTAAGTTCTTGAGTTCTAGATTATTGAATTTCTATTCCTCATTATTGAATTGCTAAATATTGTGCAATGAGATTTATTGAATTGATTGTTTATGTCCATTCTTCAACATGAACCCTATCCCTCAGTATTCATTGAGTTCTTGTTGAGAATCTTTTAAACAAACGTAGATGTGTGGAACTCAATTCTGAGAAAGCAAAGAGGAGTTTTGAGAAAGAGTATAAGGGAACTAAGTATCCCAAATGTATTATTTTATTACATTGAAAAAGAGAAACTTTGATATTTAAATGAGTTTGTGAGTTCAATGATACTTCAGAGAATTACCTATTTTAAGAGGGTATTTTGAGTAAATACGTCAAAATAGAGAAAGAGTATGTCTTATACATTTGAGCATGAGTAAATAATTAATAGGAGTAGTATTGAGGACTGATATGGGGATTATTTCAGACAACTCAAAATCCTCATAAATAATGTCATTCCAACATGTGTAAAGGATCATACATTTTAGATGAATCCTTATTGCTTAGTGGATCCACTTAGTTGAGAGGTTCTATACCACGACATGGTATATGACATTTTGGCAGCATGGGTGAGACGATGTATCATCACGTAGCTCACAAAGATGGTTTTCAGTTAGAGAATCTCCCAAATAGAGTTAAATTCACATAGATAGTTATCAATTAGAGAATATCCCAATTGAATTTAACTCTTGGACAAGCATCTATGTGAGTTACGTGATGATACATCGTCTCACCCATACATCATTTAATAAACTGAGTTAAGAGATGACTAATTATTTTGTATAGTTCTAAATAATTTAACTCTTTTATCTCTTTACATCAAACTTGAGTATATTTTATGTACTGTTGACATTTCTTTTAGTTGTTTCGCTTCAGCTATATAACATAATCATACATTCAATATACTAACGTCATTGAACCTTCATCTTTTTATGATTTAGACACATGTGTTCAGTATCATCAACAAATGCTCTGTTGAGATCCCTCTAAACTCTATACAGTTTTGGTGAGCCTCTTTGCATTTCCAAGGATGTCATAGTTACTTTCAGTTTAGTTGTTTTGAGGCATCGCAGGTCTTGTCCCAACACCTATCTTAAACATTAGAGGCTTCATAGATAGTTAAAGTTTAGGAGGTTCTTAAATATTTTTCTTTTATTTGAGATGTTTTAAAAACTATTATATATATAATATTGATTAATTTTAGGCATTGGAGTTGAGTTTATATGAGATAAATATGTTAATTGTGCATTTAAAGCTCTTTATTTCTTTTGTTGAGTCTTCCACTAAGTAGTCATCTTGGGAGGGACCAGAAATGGTGCTCGACTGCCTGCCATGTACAGGGTGTAGGCTCGGGGTGTGATAAAAATGGTATCAGAGCACATGGTTCAATAGTCCAAAGGTGTCTATAAAGTCGCATCTAATAGAGTCATTCTTATCAGTGTGAAGCATGCCGCATTTATAATTGGGAGGTTAAAACATTTAGGAACATTTCACTTTATTCTTACTCCTGTTCATATGATAAAGTTCAACTCTATACGAAGTTCTTCTAATTCATGCTTAATGTAACACCCCAGAAATCTAATGACCTAAGCTAGGGCCTATCACGTAGTCTAGTGTCCTAAAAAGGGTTAACGTTAAGATAGGAGTTGTAAAATGACCTCCCTATGTTAGTACTAATGTATTAGTCCCTAAACGTCAAGGCATTCCCCCGCCCCCAAGGACCCCTAGGGGTCCTTGAGGAGGGCCAAAGGGCTGCCCAAAATGCTATAAAAAACAACACCATCCACGAAAAGGACACCCACGAGTCGTGGGTTGACTCACGCCCCGTAGGTGGGGGTCGTGATTCAAGACTTAATCTTCCCTCAAACTCCCCCAAATGGCAAAGTTTCAGTCGCAAACCACGACTTGCAATACGATCCGTGGTCCCACTAACGCCCCGGGGGTGGGGTCTTATGAGTGGGAGGCTTGAGATGGCCAAGGTGAGGAGCTGTAAAATAAAACCACGAAGGACCAACATGGTCGGTGGTTCCATCCATGCCCCGTGGATGGGGTCTGCAAATCTGCCCCAAATTCAGCCAAGGTTCAAATTAATTAGGTAAGTCTTATTTTAATTATGAAAGGGTAGGGGTGGTTTTCATTAGTTATTTAAGACATGTAAAAGTAGTTTTAACTATTAACCAACTCTTTTAATACTCATAACTCATAAGACTCAAACCTAACCAATTTCTCTCCCAAAATATTCTCTCTCTAAAACTCCATTGAAGAACAAGGTCCAGGTCAAGCAAGGGATTCAAGAATCAACCTTTCTTCCTCAATTTCGTGTGGAAATCTCCCTAAGGTATGGATTCTCTTCATTCGTGGGTAGCTATCCACCAGAAGTCCCTACAAAGTATGTTTTTAAGACTTCCAAAACCTAGGGTATTCATCTAGTCATGGGTCTTCTTCCAAAACGATTTCTATTATTTAATTATGGTTTATTATGATTGATTAAGATGATTTATGGTTATATTAATGGTGAATTGTTGGATTTTGATGAAAATCTCCCTTGGATCCATGGTTTCCCCTTCTTCCCAAATTGTGAACTAAAGTGTGACTTGAATGATCATGTAAGCTTAACAATTGCTTATGTTTATGTTCATTAAGTTGTTGAATCATGTAATTCCCCTATCTAGTGTTGTAATTCTAGAAGTTAGGGTTGATCTTTATTCCCTGCCATGAAGGGTACTAACTAGAGTTTGCGTATGTTTATGAAAACTGCATATGAACTCATGATAGTGGAGATATTATGGCTATTGTGTAATTGTTGTATTGATGCAAGATGCTTCTTCCATATACCCTTTACACTTGATTATGCATGAAGTATGTATGTATGTTTATGATAAGCTTGTTGTGTTGATTGAAAGTCCATTATCATGAACAAACTATGAATAGGATGTGAAAGGGTTACTAATATGTTGATGATTCTAAGGTTTAAAGGACATTCTCACCTAATGAATTTATGAGCTATTATGATGTATGTTGGTTGGAGTGCCTAGTGCATTCTTTCATGGATATGAACCTAAGTAAACACTTAATATGTCTTGTAAAGAGAATTATGCTTAGCACTGTGTTGATATGAACATTAGATGGAAGCTTTTATGGTAGAAAGTCTTGTTTCCCAATGTATGTTGTCTGATGAGATGGAAGCTTTTATGTTAGAAAGTCTTGCTTCCCAATGTATGTTGTCTCATGAGATGGAAACCTTTTACGTTAGAAAGTCTGGGTTTCTAGTAGCAATCTCCTTATCCCATAACTATGTGCCCACGTAGGTCTTTAGCTAGTGGATCCACCTAAAACCTATTATGTAAGTTCTACCTTAGGTAAGTAGGACATCTCTTTCCGGTGTGGGAGTATGACACCGGATTCCATGTACCTCACATGGTCTATGTCGGTTAGTGCTATTTTCCCTATATGATATGAATACGAACTATGATAAGAACATGGAGTTTAATTATGAATTCTTAAGAGGAACTACTTAGTATGAGTGGAGGTATGGGATTTCACTTATGCATTACATAAGTAAACCTTAAGAGGGGTTATGGTGAGGTTCTTTTATGTTATGTAAACTTATGAATTATGTATGAAAGGTATGTATGAATGTTAAGGTTGACTTCACTTGATACAAGATATGAACATGAATGACTCCTTACTTATGTATGTTGTTACTTATGGGATCTTACCTTTGCATTGCACTAGTATGGCTTTGGGTTGGTTATATGTTGATTGACTTATGTTTCTTCATATATGTGCATAATGGTTTCTGAACTTGATAAAGGCATGATTTCAACTAAATGTCCCTTTTATGCATGTTTTAAGGATTTTGTGCATGGCTTCCATACTTAGTACACTATTTGTGCTTACCCATATTTTCTACATTCTATGAGTGTAGGTTCCGATCGTTGGGAAGTACTACTTTCTTCAAGTGAATCTTGGGTAGACTATTTCCTCGGCTTGGTGAGTCCTCATGTTCGAAGACAAAATGCTATCATTTTTTAGCTTTTATGTACTTTCCACTTTTGAGACTTTATTGATGTGAAGGGCTTTTGATCCTATTTGTACTCTCTATTATACTAGATGGTTACTGAGACAAGTCTAGAAGCTTACTTTCATTTCTGAAGAAGAAGTTGACTTCTATTGTAAAAGTTTTAAATTTTCTGCAATTATTCTATGTCTTTATGTTATGATTATGCTAAGGGCTTGTATGAGACCCCTTTGGGGTCAAGTAAACCATGTTACTTCTAGGGGGTAACCTCAGGTCGCGACAAACTTGTTAATAAGAGCACAAGGTTATAGAATGATTCTAGGGTGATGTCTCATGAACCACGTCTAGTAGAGTCTTGTTCATAAGTGTTAAGCACGCCACACTTAAGAATAAGAGGCTATAAGATGATTAGGAACTTTCGCTTCTTTCATTACTCTTTAGTTGTGCCTTAGAGTGTTAACTCTATGAAGTCCTTTTCCTAACCCTTTTCTTGTGCATATAGGAATATGACTACAAGAAGAGCGGTCGCAAGAAGGATGGAAGAGGAGATTGTTGATGAGGGAATTCCTCCCCAAGGTCCCCAAGGTCAACAAGGGCCTCAAGTTCCTCAAGCTCCTAATGATGAAGGGGCTATAACAAATGTGGAGATAAGGTTGGCTCTCCAAACATTGACTCATGTTTTAGTCACTCAAGTCACTAGGGATACTAGAGCACATGTGAACCCTAATGCAAGTACAACCGCTTCAAGGATTAGGGATTTCACAAGAATGAATCCCCCTACGTTCTATGGTTCCAAAGTGGATGAAGACCCTCAAGGGTTCATTGATGAAGTGTGTAAGGTGCTTGATGCTATGTGTGTGTCTTCACAAGAGAAGGCGGAACTAGCCAACTATCAATCGAAGGATGTGGCTCAAGTATGGTATGAGAAATGGAAGGAGGAGAGATCCCTAAGAGCGGGCCCGGTTGATTGGGGAGTTTTCAAGTTGGCCTTCCTTGATAGGTTTTTCCCCCTAGAGTTGAGGGAGAGGAAGATGCAAGAATTCATCAACCTTCGCCAAGGAGGTATGAGTGTGGAGGAATATAGCCTTAAGTTCATCCAATTTTCTAAACATGCTCCAACCTTAGTGGCAGACTCTAGAGCCAAGATGAACAAATTTGTTATGGGGATATCCGACTTGTTAGTCAATGAATGTCGTTCGGCAATGCTCATCTCAATTATGAATATTTCACATCTTATGGTTCATGCCGAACAAATTGAGGAACAAAAGCTCAAGCAAGTGAATAGAGAGGTGAAGAGGGCAAGGACCGATGATGGAAATTCTTCCAAAGATAAATTTGAGGTTCAAGGTAAACAAAGGTTTAAGAAGAGGTTTTCCAACCATGGCTCCTCCAGCACTCCAAGGGTCAACAAAGATAGGGTGTCTAACCCTAAGCCACAAGGAGGTAATAGTGGTGGTTGTTATGTTGAAAGACCTAGTTGTGCAAAATGTGGGAAGAAGCATGCTGGTAAGTGCCTAGTTGGCACGGATGGTTGTTATAGTTGTGGGAAGAGCGGTCATATAATGAGAGATTGTCCCATGCTAAAGGTTCAAGGGAGAGAGAGCAAGAAAGTCCTTCCAAGTGGCTCAAATTCCAATGCTCCCAAGAATAATCGCTTCTACGCTCTCCAATCTCAAGGGACCAATAGAGTTCCCCGGACGTGGTAATGGGTATGTTTCAAGTCTTTTCCATTAATGTTTATGTATTGTTAGACCCCACTGCCACTTTATCATTTGTTACACCTTTGGTGGCTATGAAATTTGAAGTACTCCCCGAAATACTAGAGGAACCTTTTTCGGTTTCTACCCCGGTGGTTGACTCGGTTGTAGCTAAAACAGTTTATAAGAGTTGTCCCATTTCATTGTCTCATAAAGTCACTTTGTTTGATTTAGTAGAATTAGATATGTTGGACTTTGATGTCATATTGGGGATGGATTGGTTGCATGCTTGTTTAGCATCCATTGATTGTAGAACCCGTGTAGTTAAGTTTCAATTTCCAAATGAACCTACTTTAGAATGG
Organism: Solanum acaule; assembly: GCA_036250505.1. Lineage (NCBI taxonomy): Eukaryota > Viridiplantae > Streptophyta > Magnoliopsida > Solanales > Solanaceae > Solanum > Solanum acaule. The sequence continues at coordinate 57,249 of JAJOOR010002164.1, read as the reverse complement.
AAGGGGGGAAATTCAAGTCCTAGAGGTCATTTTGTTTCATGTCTAAAAGCTAGAAAAATGATCTCAAAGGGGTGCATGTATCACATTGTTAGGGTTATGGACGTTGAGTCCGAGACTCCTTCTTTGGGGTTGGTCCCTGTAGTGAGTGAATATCCGGAAGTCTTCCCCGATGATTTGCCCGGTATTCCTCCCAAACAGGAAATAGACTTCAGTATTGATCTTTTGCCGGATACACAACCCATATCCATTCCCCCTTACCAGATCGCTTCAGCCGAATAAAAGGAATTGAAGGAACAACTCAAGGACTTGTTAGAAAAAGGTTTCATTCAACCAAGCATATCTCCATGGGGTGCTCCGGTATTGTTCGTAAAGAAGAAAGATGAGTCCCTTAGGATGTGTATTGATTACCGCCAATTGAACAAGGTCACAATAACGAATAAGTATCCACTTCCTAGAATTGACGATTTGTTTGATCAACTCCAAAGGGCTAACTTTTTCTCCAAAATAGATCTTCGTTCGGGTTACCATCAACTAAGGGTAAGAGGATGTGACATTCCTAAGATGACCTTTAGGACCCGGTACGGTAACTACGAATTTGTGGTTATAATGCCTCGACGGCATTCATGGACCTAATGAATAGGGTATTTAGGAAATATCTTGATTCAGTTGCGATCATTTTTATTGACGATATTTGATCTATTAGAAGAGTGAGGGTGAACATATGGATCATTTGAGGATTGTATTGCAAGTCCTTAAGGACCACCAATTGTATGTAAAGTTTAGTAAGTGTGAATTTTGGCTAAGATCAGTTACTTTCCCTGGTCAAATTGTGTCGGGTATAGGTATAGAGGTAGATCCTAAGAAGACGGAGGCGGTCAAGAATTTGCCTAGACCTCTAACTCCTACTGATATTAGAAGTCTTTTGGGTTTAGACAACTATTATGGGAGGTTTGTTGAGGGTTTTTCCTCCGTTGCTTCTCCATTGAAGGCTTTAACTAAAAAAAAAAGCTAAATTTGTGTGGTCGGAGGCTTGTGAGAAAAGCTTCCAAGAATTGAAAGATAGACTTACTTCGACTCCTGTATTGACCTTACCGGAGGGTACCAATGGGTTTGTTGTAAATTTTGACGCTGCTTGAGTGATTTTGGGATGTGTCCTTATGAAAAGGGGTAAAGTGAATGCCTATGCTTCGAGGCAACTCAAGGTACATGAAAAGAATTATCTGACTCATGATCTCGAATTAGCGGCGGTGGTGTTTGCCTTGAAAATATGGAGACATTACTTTTATGGGGTCCATGTAGATGTCTTCACCGATCACAAGAGTCTTCAATATGTGTTTAGCTAAAAAGACTTGAATCTTCGGCAAAGAAAGCGGTTAGAGCTTTTGAAGGTTTATGACTTGAGTGTCCTTTACCACCCCGCCAAAGCTAATGTAGTTGCGGATGCCCTAAGTAGATTTTCCATGGGTAGTGTGGCTCATGTAGAAGATGAGAAGAAGAAATTGGTTCGTGATGTGCATAGGTTGGCCCGGTTAGGTGTCCAACTAGTGTATTCCACTAAGGGTGCATTCATGGTTCATCATAGTTCCGAATCGTCCGTTGTGGTTGATGTGAAGTCTAAGCAATACCTTGACCCTATATCGATGGAGTTGAAAGAATCGGTTCTCAAAAAGTCCATTGAGGCTTTCTCCCAAGGGGGGATGGGGTGCTTAGGTACCAAGGTAGATTATGTGTTCTGGATGTTGATGGCTTAAGAGATAAAATTTTAGAAGAGGCTCATGGTTTGCGGTATTCTATTCATCCGGGAGCCACAAAGATGTACCGTGATTTACAGGAAGTCTATTGGTGGAATGGCATGAAAAAGGATATAGCGGGTTGTGTGGCCAAATGTTCGAATTGTCAACAAGTTAAGGCCGAACATAAAAAACCGAGAGGTTTATCCCAATATATAGATATTCCCACTTAGAAGTGGGAAGATGTGAATATGGACTTTGTTGTGGGTTTGCCTTGTACTCGAAGGCAACATGATTCTATTTGGGCATTGTTGAAAGGATGACTAAATCAACCCACATTATTTCGGTCAAGACTTCATTTTCGGCAGAAGACTATGCCAAGTTGTACATTAATGAAATAGTGAATTTGCATGGGGTTCCTTTATCTATCATATCGGATCGGGGTACCCAATTTACTTCACATTTTTGGAAGGCATTCCAAAAAGGCCTTGGTACCAATGTTACACTTAGTACCACTTTCCACCCTCTAACGGATGGTCAAGTGGAAAGGACCATTTAAACCTTAGAGGACATGTTGAGAGCGTGTGTGATTGATTTCTAGGGAAGTTGGGATGACCATCTCCCATTGATAAAGTTTGCCTACAACAATAGTTACCATTCTAGCATTGTCATGGCTCCGTTTGATGCACTTTATAGGAGAAGGTGTTGGTCTCCGGTTGGATGGTTTCAGGGAGGTGAATTTTCTCTAACTGGTCCCGAACTAGTTTAATTTATGAGGCCATTGAAAAAGTTTGGCTAATTAGAGATAGGTTGAAGATGGCCCATAGTCGGCAAAAGTCTTATGCCGATAATAGAAGGAGGGATCTAGAGTTTGAAATTGGTGATTGGGTCTACTTAAAAATCTCACCTATATGAAGGGTGTGAAGAGGTTTGGTAAGAAGGGGAATCCTAGTCCCCGATATGTGGGCCCATATCAAATCTTGAAACGTGTTGGGAAAGTTGCATATAAATTAGACTTACCGAATGAGTTGGCTCCGGTTCACCCGGTGTTTCATGTTTCCATGCTTAAGAAGTGCATTGGTGATCCGGTATCCATCCTTTCTTTAAAGGGTTTACGAGTTGATGAGAATCTATCCTATGAAGAGGTTCTGGTAGAGATTTTGGACCGGCAAATGAAGAGGTTAAGAAATAAGGAAGTAGCCTCCGTTAAGGTTTTATGGAGGAATCACTTAGTTGAGGGTGTTACATGGGAGGCCAAGGCCGATATGAAGTCTTGTTATCCTCATCTTTTTCCTTCTACTCCTATTCAAACTTGAGGTAAGTAACTTGAGTTTTTAGTGTTTTGGGAGTCATGTGTATTGTATGAGTTTTCCATGATTTCCTTATATTGTGCATGCTCTTGTGAGAATTCATGTTTAGTATAAATTGAGTTTTCATGGTTTATATGTTCCTTATGTTGATTTGCATTTTAGTATGATGATTGCATTTTTGACTTCATGAGGTGAAATGATGAACATGCTTAGTTATGCTTTGATGAAACGATATGTTGGCTCCATCTTGTTGTGTTGAGCTCGTTTAAGTTGGAGATGGTAGTTCCTCCCATGTTATGTGAATTGATGAGTTTCATGCATATTGGATTAGTAGATGTAGTTCCTACTCTCTTATATTGCATTGGCCATGTTGTGAAATGGAGTTGAAGTTTCCTCCTTTTGAATTGTACATGATGTGATGAGTGCATTTTTATGTTTTGCACATTTTGAAGTTTCATACATGATGGGTTGTTAGTATAGAGTTTCTAAGTTAGTTTGGTGTCTAGATCATCATTCAGAGACGAATGTTCCCAAGAGGAGGATAATGTAACACCCCGAAAATCTAATGACCTAAGCTAGTGCCTATCATGTAGTCTAGTGTCCTAAAAAGGGTTAACCTCAAGATAAGAGTCGTAAAATGACCTCCCTAGGTTAGTACTAATGTATTAGTCCCTAAACGTCAAGGCATGGACCCCCAAGGACCCCCCAAGGGTCTTTGAGGAGGGCCAAGGGGCTGCCCAAAAACAGCACCATCCATGAAAGGGGCACCCATGAGTCATGGGTGGACTCACGCCCCGTAGGTGGGGGTAGTGAATCAAGACTTAGCCTTCCCTCAAACTCCACCAAGTGGCAAAGTTTCAGTTGCAAACCATGACCTGCAGTACGGTCCGTGGTCCCACTCACGCCCCATGGGTGGGGTCTTGTGAGTGGGAGGTTTGAGATGGCCAAGGTGAGGGTCTGCAGACCCAAACCACGAAGGACTAGCACTGTCCATGGTTCCATCCACGCCCCGTGGATGGGGTCTGCATATCTGCCCCAAATTCGGCCAAGGTTCAATTAAATTAGGTAAGTCTTATTTTAATTATTAAAGGGTAGGGGTGGTTTGTATTAGTTATTTAAGACATATAAAAGTAGTTTTAACTATTAACCAACTCTTTTAACTCTCATAACTCACAAGACTCAAACCTAACAAACTCCTCTCCCAAAATATTCACTCTCTAAGACTTCTTTGAAGAACAAGGTCAAGGTCAAGCAAGGGGTTCAAGAATCAACCATTTCCCCTCAATTTTGTGTGGAAACTCCCTAAGGTATGGATGCTCTTCATTCTTGGGTAGCTATCCCCCAAGAAGTCCCTTCAAAGTATGTTTTTAAGACTTCCAAAACCTAGGGTTTTCATCTAGTCATGGGTCTTCTTCCAAAACGATTTCTATTGTTTAATTATGGTTTATTATGATTTATTAAGATGATTTATAGTTAGATTAATGTATTATTTTTGGATTTTGATGAAAATATCTCTTGGACCCATGATTTCCCCTTCTTCCCAAATTGTGAACTAAGGTGTGACTTGAATGATCATGTAATCTTGACAATTGATTATGTTTATATTTATTAAGTTGTTCAATCATGTAATTCCCCTATCTAGTGTTGTAATTCTAGAAGTTAGGGTTGATCTTGATTACTAGCCTTGAAGGGAACTAACTAGGGTTTGTGTATGTTGATGAAGATTGCATATGAAGTCATGATTCACTTAGATAGTGGAGATCTTATGGCTATTGTGTAATCGTGCTATTGATGCAAGATCCTTCTTCACTATAATCTTTACACTTGATTATGCATGAAGTATGTATGTATGTTTATGATAAGCTTGTTGTGTTGATTGAAATGCCATTCTCATGAACACACTATGAATATGATGTGAAAGGGTTACTCACATGTTGATGATTCTAAGGTTAAAAGGAAATTCTCACCTAATGAATTTATGAGCTATTATGATGTATGTTGGTTTGAGTGCCTAGTGCATTATTTCATGGATATGAACCTAAGTGAAGACTTAATATGACTTGCAAAGGGAATTATGCTTAGCATCGAGTGGATATGAACATGACATGGAAGCTTTTACGTTAGAAAGTCCAACTTCCCAATGCATGTTGTCTCATGAGATGGAAACCTTTTACGTTAGAAAGTCTGGGTTTCTAGTAGCAATATCATTTTCCCAAAACTATGTGCCCACATAGGTCTTTAGCTAGTGGATCCACCTAAAAGCTATTATGTAAGTTCTACCTTAGGGAAGTAGGAGATATCTTTCCAGTGTGGGAGTAAGACACCGGATTCGATGTAGCTCACATGATCTATGTCGGTTAATTCTAATTTCCCTATATGATATGAATAAGAACTATGATAAGAACATGGACTTTAATTATGACTTTTGAAGAGGAACTACTTAGTATGAGTGGGGGTATAGGAGTACTTCACTTATGCATTGCGCAAGTAGGCCTTAAGTGGGGTTATGGTGAGGTTCTCTTATGTTATGAAGACTTATGAATTATGTATGAAAGGTATGTATGAATATTAAGGTCGACTTCACTTGATACAAGATATGAACATGAATGACTCGTTACTTATGTATGTTGGATATGAATAAGGTAAAGTAAGATACGTATATTATTGGTGACCTAAATATGGTACTTTGCATTTGGTAAGGTTATGGGATCTTACCTTTGCATTGCACTATATGTTGGTTGACTTATGTTTCTTCATATATGTGCATAATGGTTTCTAAACTTGATAAAGGCATGATTTCCACTAAATGTCCCATTTATGCATGTTTTAAGGATTTTGTGCATGGCTTCCATACTTAGTACATTATTTGTGCTAACCCATATTTTCTACATTTATATGAGTATAGGTTCCTGTCGTTGAGAAGTATAACTTTCTTCAAGTGAAGCTTCGGTTGACTATTCCCTAGGCTTAGTGAGTCCTCAAGTTTGAGGACAAGATGTTATCATTTCTTAGCTTTTATGTACTTTCCACTTTTGAGACTTTCTTGATGTAAATGGCTTTTGACCCTATTTGTACTCTCTATTGTACTAGATGGTGATTGAGACAGGTCTAGATTCTTATTTTCATTATGAAGAAGAAGTTGACTTCTATTGTAAAAGTTTTAAATATTCCGCAATTATTCTATGTCTTTATGTTATGATGATGCTACGGGCTTGTATGAGACCCCTTCGTGGTCAAGTACGCCATGTTACTTCTAGGGGGTAACCCCGGGTCGTGACACTTACGAGTGGCTTTGCATATCATGCCTCCATGAAGGGCTGTTTGAGGAAGTCCTTCTAGGAGGAATGTTGATCCTCAAGATCAAGATGCTCCTAATGTACCAGAAGTGCAACCCCCATAGGGAGATGTCACCAAAGCTGAGTTCAGAAATGTAATTGACAGGCTAACTCGGGTTGTGGAAAACCAGGATGGTCAACCAAGAGTGGGTTGCCATAATATAGCTGATACATCTAGAATCCATGAATTTTTGAGAATGAATATCCTGGAGTACATTGGGTCGAAGATCACTTAGGATCCGAACTTTGTGGAAGAGCTTCAGAAAGTATTTGAGGTCATGTGTGTTGCTGATACAATGCATGTGAACTTAGCCTTATATAAGTTCAAAAGTATTGCTAGGATATGGTTTGATCAGTGGAAGAATGATAGGATGAACTAGAGCCATGACGTTTGGGTTAGTGTGACTTTGAGATGGTGTATGGGCTGTTTTTAGGACTTTAATGGGGTGAGGATGAAGTCTAAGGTGCAAGTAAGGACCTATGCTAGAAAGAAAGGGTTGTAGAAACATTGGTTTTAGTAGGGCTGGTTGGCGATGGGGGCTGGTTGATCGCCCAAAGGGTTGAGCGACTCACCCATCTGCCCTTGTGATCGCCTAATGGCTGCCTCATTTGGCCTTGATGTTGGACCAAAGGGCGATCTAAAGGGTAGCTCGCCAACCAGGTTGGCGTGTCTCCCTTTGGCACCGCTGCATCGCCTAATGGAGTACCCATTTGGTCAGCCTTTTGGAACAAAGGGCAAACCAAGGGTGCACTTGGTGAGTCGCCTAGTGCACTTGGCGGGTCCAAGTGTTCAAATGGCGAGCTCAAGCGGGCAAGGGGCAGAATTTTTAAGTTAAAACTTTAGGGTCCTTAGTTCTTTTCCTTAGTTGAGTCCTTATTATTTTATTCCTTTCCCTACATGTATATAACCCTTTTAAGACCTAAACCCTTTCATTTAAGTCCCTACAAATAGAATTAAAGGAAACCCATAACCTCTCAAATATTTTCTCTCACTAGAAACCCTCCATTAGAGAAGAAGAAGAAGGGAGCTATTGAGGCTAGTCTTTGGCGATTTCAAGGTCGATTCTCCTCAAATTTCTTGTGAATTTCTTCGGATTAAGGTATGGTGGCTCTTTATCTAGGGTTAGCTCTCACCCTAGAGTCCTATCAAAGTGTTTTTCAAAGCTTGCGAAACTTCAAAAACCTAGATCTTTCACTCTTCAACATGGGTTCAAACTTCAATTGTTTTAAATGGCTTTAATATGAAGTACTGTGATTGTATTGATGTTGATTGTGGTTTTATGAAGAAAACTATCAAAGAACCCATGTTTTCCTAAAGTCTTCAATGGTGCCCTAAGAAGTGGGTTTGTGGATTGTTCAAGCAAGTGATTAATAGATGCTTAAATTGAATTAGTTCATTGAAGTAATCTGATTATACATGCCTAATTATGAATAATTGTTGGTATGTGGAGATATAAAGAATGTATGCATTTGCATGATATGAAGAATGAATGCATGAACATGATATGAGGTATGGGGTGTGTGATCCAATTGAAAGTAAAGTAATCATACCTAGAATTCAAGTGTGCTAGTATTGAAAGGACATTCTCAATTATGCACTTATGAACGAAGATGTTTGCATGTGGAAGGTTTCTTCCTTTTTCATGTATCTTGAATTGGTAGACTTAGGTTTCCTTTTCTTGAAAGCAAGTTTGAAGTTATATGATCATGAATGTTATGATGTGTTGATTTGAAATGTTATTCTCAACTCATCACTAAAGCATGTTAAGGGATTATTCTATGAAATGTTATTCTCATGTTTGAATCTTTGAGCTATCATCATATTGAGAGAGGATGGATGCCCTCACAATAGTTGAGGCGGGGTATCTAGTAAAAATCCTTGGAGATGGATGTCCATACGTTAGTTGTGACGGGGTTTTCTAGCAACATTTTCCATCCCCAAAAGACTTACGCATATTGGTATGAGCTGGATTCACATACGATAGTTAAGGCGGGGTTATCTATTAACAATCTCTCTTCCTTAATGAACTAATGACAAGAACTACTCTATGGGAATGAAGGCTAAGCACCGAGAGGTCATTGAGTGGGATGGATGCTCTCACGATAGTTGAGGTGGGGTATCTAGTAGAAATCCCTTGTGATGGATGCCCATAGGTTAGTTGAGGTGGGGTGTCATGTAGCAAGCTCTTTGTCCCTTAACTATGTACCCACAAAGGATAGCTAGTGGATCCATTAGGCTAATCACCGATCGACCTTAGGCAAGTTGTTCACCTTCCTACAGTGTGGGGTTACATGACAACGGAATCTATGATTTAGCGCTCATAGTCTATGTCGGTTAAATGCTTATTCCTATCATGTGAGGTACCCCTTATGGTTTTTTGAGAAGTTCTATGACACGTGGGTAGTAGTATGGGATGCTATCCATGCATTTGCACGAGTAGGCTTCAAGAGGGCTATAGTGAGATTTTGTACTTCCTAATGAAATAATGTGTTCTAAATGAACAAATGAAGCAAGTTGCCTTTTTGTCTTCTATGATATGATGTATGTCTCACATGTCTATATGAAATGGTGTATGTCTTCTATGATATAATGTATGTCTCACATGTCTATATGAAATGGTGTATGTCTTCTATGATATGATGTATGTCTCACATGTCTATATGAAATGGTTCATGTCCTCCATTATATGATGTATGTCATCGTTGACTAAACGATATGAAGCATGTTTCACTTGAGTTAGTGATATGAGCTGTTTAGCATTATTTGTTGAAATGTAAGAATTCTTATCAATGGTGGCCTAGAGGAACACTTAGGTGTGGTGTGAATAGGTAGTATGGGATGCCTCTTCATATCTTACTTAAGTGTGTCTTAGGGCTATTAGAGATAGGGACCCTAAGATGATTGAGATGCCTTGCTTGATGTATATGTTCTTGTATTGTGTCTTGCCATTGAAGGAGCATAAGGAGAATGGTAAGTTCAACTTTGGCGGAAATGTGATAATAATGACTTGGATGGTGGTAATACTTGTATTTGATGCCTCTTATTCTTATGTTCATGAAATATCTTGAAATTGGTATCATGCATCGTTTCCAAACCAAAATGCTCCGTTTTAGCATGTTTTCACATGGTCATCATACTTAGTACATTTGTGTGTACTAACTCCATATTTTCCTCGATGTCTACAAGTGTAGGTTCTGGCAAGTGACTTGCTAGTTCTAGTGAAGACTTGGATTGAGACTCCCAAGTTAGAGTGGTATGTCCTCATCATTCGGGGACACGTTTTGGAAGCTTTATGTTTTGTTCTACTTCTTTGTATTAGACTCTTTCTAGAATTTTCAAGCGAAAAGAACCATGACCCTACTTATGTTAATTTTTCTAAGATTGTATTAAGATGGCCATGTGAGACAAGTAGACTTCCGCTGCAATATTTTAAATGTTTAGTATGTTTTGGATCGTATGGTTTTGAATAAAAAGCTTTAATTCCGTACAAATTCTATTATCGATACAATGAAATGAAGTATGAGGCTTGTATGAGGCTCTTCGGAGACTTGTATGCCGTGTTGCTTCCGGGGGATAGGCTCGGGTCGTGACACAAAGTTTGATAAAGCGTATCCTGAACTTCAAACCGTGGATAGCCTCCAAGTAACAAAAAAGAGCCTCCCAAAGCTAAGAAGTGTTAAGTTCATACCTCGAACCGTGTATAACCTCCAAAGGGGCAATAAGTTATAGCTAATGAATATCAATTCCGCAGAGGATAAAGAGCAGCATGATGTAACTATGAATCTTTGACTATAATTGTTGTCGAATGATCTCATATCAACTTCTCATCATGGAACCATCGTAGAACGATGTCCATTCTCTAATAGTAAACAAAAACCCCTAGCTCGTACAAACTCTAGTTCCAAGTCGCCAAGTGAAGCCCAAAATGCCAACTGCAATTTATAGGGTCATCGAAAAAGGGAGAATGTATAGAAGGTTGTCAAGCTAGGTCAATGCCTAATCTACGGCTCATTCTATAGGACCAAAGTTCGCTACACCAATCTATAGAGATCTAACCATCCGCAATGATGTCTGAATATAAATAAAGCCAAATAGCTCCAAATGTTTCAAGTCTATCACAAATACTAGTCTAAGCCTAGGCTAATTCCAAATATGCTCAATTCAAAAGGAACAACAATCAAGAGGGCACAACACAAGGTAAGGATGATCATATAAAATAATTAACACGCTTCTATTCCTGAAAAGCCTTATATAACCCTAAAATATTATTCCTAAGTAAGCTAAGATGATCAACTAGGTTCCCACCCCTAATTCTCAAAAATCAACATGCCTTCATATAATCAAGCTCAATCTATGTAATGGGAAGACACAACCTACCTTAAGGCTGACCACAATTGCTCCACATCACGTCTTTGGAGTTTTTAATTTACGAATGAATCACAACATTAATGAAGCCATTTAATAACTAAATATATATCTATCTTACCTTAAAAGCTTGAAATCCTAACTTGAATGTTAAATTACTATAATATCCCTAACTTAGGTTGTGACTTTTTCAATCAGTTGTGACTTTTCTAATAAGTTTTGACTTTTTTCAAAGGTTGTGATATTTCGATGAGTTGTGGCTTTTCCAAAGAGTTGTGAATTTTTCAATGAGTTTTGACTTTTTCAAAGGGTTGTGACTTCTCTGAAATGTCATGACTTTTCAGATAAGACACAAAAAAACATTTGTTCATACTACTCTTTGTTGACTATAAATAGAGGGGCTTCCTCTCATTTTTCAACCACAATTCTTTTTAATCTTCTAGTCTTCTTCTTCTTACATTTAAAAAAAATTGTGTGATTTATTGTCATTGAGTGAGTTCGAAGTTTTGCGGAATATGAGGTACCACTATTCTGATGAAGTAAGTTGTTCTATCCTAAGAGGATATATTCCATAACCTTGAGTACTTGAGGAAAATAATTTTGATGATATAATAATTATTATTTTTTTCTTAATATATACATCGGAAAAGGGCCTAAAATACCCTCAAAGTATTGGAAATAGTACAAAATTACCACCCATCCACCTAATAGCTAACAATGCCCTTGTCATCCACCTTTGGGTCCAAATTTGACCACTTTTTAACGGATTTTCATTTAAATTATTAACGTATTTTTTTAAATATGTGGCGCTCAACCATTGGTTATGTCACAACCCAAGTCTACACCCTGGACGTGGCCAGCACTCGAGAACCATTGTTGGTCCCCAAGTGAACCCTCATCCTGGCGGACTACAAGCGGAAGACTAACTCAAGCATGCAAAAGCTTAAAAAACTGAATTCAACTAAAATACTCAACTTTAAAATAATCTGAAAAATACTAAATAGATAACTCTGAATAAAAACAATATATTCAACTCACCATAAATAAGGAACTTTTGTCTTCAAAACATTTAATAAAATAAATGAATATACTTCTAAAACTCCACTATCTGTCTATGAAACCTCTACTATTACAGAAGGATATCAGGATAAGACCCACGACATCTCAAAACTACTAATTGTAAGATAAAGGTGAAGTCCTCTAGAATATAAGAAGGCTCACCAAAGCTGACTGGAACATCCCATGACCTCAACGAAATGCATGTTGATGATCCCGAATACATGTATCTACATCATGAAACGATGCACACCAAATGGCTCAGTACATGGAATGTACGAGCGAGTAAGGGGATTTCTAAAGCATAAACATAAGCTTGAACTAGTGGAATAGAAACATACTTACCTCTTCTCGACTCACTCAACTCAACTCGACTCAAAGAAATATAGTTCAGGTCAATGACAAGATATTCAACTCAGTGAAATAAGTCTCAACGCAATAATAAGATACTCGACTCTGGGTACTCAACTCTGAATACACAACTCAATATAAAGCAACAATACATATGCAATATATGGAAAAAATTTAAATAGTAGAAAGAAACTTAGTTTGTATGCAAGGATACAAGATAAACTATGCTTGTATATGAAAATACAAAGTAAACTGTGTGTATATAAGAATACAAAATATCTCTGTGAGAATTTCTCTAACAGACAACCATCACTATGAGCTATGTGATGATACAACGTCTTGCCTCATGCTGCTAGGGTCGTCCTATACTTTGTCGGGGTATAAAACCTACTACTAAGTGGATCCACTAGTCTATGCTAAAACGCATTAAGGAATCATCTAGAAAGTATGACCCTTTCTACCCACGTTGGCTACATAGTTTATGAGGGTTGTGAGTTGTATGAACTCTCCCTCCATATCGGTGCTCAATACTACACCCAAAATATACTAGCTCATATGTTTAAAAACATAACTCTTTCTGTGTTTTGAGATTATTACTCCAAAATCTTTCCCTTAAAAGAGATGGTACTCAAACTGCTCAAAAATCTTTTGGAAATCTCAGTTTCCTCTCACCTTAAATGTAAAAACATTTACTCTTGGGAATACTTAGATCCCATATATCATTTTAGAGAAAATGAACTCAGCGCTACTCTCCCTCAACTCAGTGCTCAAGTCTTTAAAACAAGTTTTAAAGCAATTTGTAAAAAGACTTCTAAAAATAGGGTTCATGCCAAATTATGGACATGAACGACTCAATTCAAGGTTTTAAATAACGATGCATAGAACTCAATACTTGGAACTCGACAACTCCAGAACTCAAGGAGTAAATAATACTACTCATCTCAAGAATGCTCGACTGGAGGGTTCATGCAGAATTATGGGCATGAACTACTCAACTCAAGGACTCAATGATACCTCTCATCTCAAGACTGCTCGAATCATACGGTTCATGCGGGATAATAGGCATGAAATACTCAACTTCAGGACCTTCATGGGTATCATGTAGTAGCCCCATGATTAGGAATATAATCCCAAAATGATTAAGAACTCAATACTCAAGACTTAGAACTTGAAGACTCCTCTCAAAGATACTTAACTAATGGAGTTCATGCAGAATTTATGGGCATGAACGACTCAACTCAAGGGTCTAAATAACAATATGGAACTCATGTATACGAATCTTCTCTTTCTCATACTTACTTCCTCAAGACTTAGTTCAAATCGATAGTTGATGTCACGCCCCGAGGCTACCCCCTGGACGTAAACACGGGACCTAGGATCACGAGTTACCCCAAGCTAACACTGAGTTGGCATATCATAAGCATACTAAAAGATTACTGAATAAAATATACTATGCGGAAGCTTAAAACCATAATTAACTAAAAGTGGAAATATCTAATACTGATTTGAATATATAAAAGACTATGAGTTTAATAACAACTGGAAAATCAAACACAAAATTAAAGTTGAATCTTATACTATGTCTAGAAATCCTCTACTGGCTAGATTTGCTGGTACATACCCCTTGCTAACTTCTAGCAAAAATTGAAACTAAAGACTGAAAATAGAAAGATAACATGGCAATCGACCTTGAAGTATGAGGACTCACCACTGAAGTTGCTGAAGTGGAGATCGGAAACCGATCTATGCGTGATCTGAATGTTGAGGACTAGAACCTACATCACGAGGAGATGTAGTGCAAAGTATGCATCAATACTTGAAAGGTACTGATCATGCATGATAGAATAAAGCTGAACAAAACATATAACTGAACAAAGCGACAAAGCAATGATATAATTTGAACATGATAAATATGCTGAACATGCACTATCTCAATGTAATGACCAAGTTTATAACATACTGAAACTGATTACTAAACTATAACTGATCACCTCATCAATACACTCGAATATGTCTGTGGGAGCTACTAATAACCGACATAAATCCACATGAGCTAAATGTGGAGTACGATGTATACGCCCCATTGAGAGGACCCAATATACCTTTCCAAGCGTATAGAGGCATGACTGGCGTGATCACTAAGTATAATGCCACATAGGGGACTTACCTATGGGACTATGAGGGTGACTGGCCCTAGTCCAAATCGGTATTAAGTCTATTCCCAATAAAATGTATGAAATACAACAAAACTGTATTAAACTAAATAGCTCGAGATTCTGACATATTAACTGAAAATGCAACATTAATGTACTAATAATGATACATTCTTAACTGGAGCATGTATAACTGAATAAACTAACCTAGCAAGTGTAATTCATGAACTAAATGAATCTACACAGCTAGGGTTCTGAGTTTCAAGAAAGAACTAAGTAATTATTCCACGAAAACATCAACTCAAGGACTCAATGATACCTCTCATCTCAAGACTGCTCGAATCATACGGTTCATGCGGGATTATAGGCATGAACTACTCAACTCAAGGACCTTCATGGGTATCATGTAGTATCCCCATGATTAGGAATATAATCCCAAAATGATTAGGAACTCAATACTCAAAACTTAGAACTTGAAGACTCCTCTCAAAGATACTCAACTGATGGAGTTCATGCAGAATTTGTGGGCATGAACGACTCAACTCAAGGGTCCAAATAATAATATAGAACTCATGTATACGAATCTTCTCATTCTCATACTTACTTCCTCAAAACTTAGTACAAATCGATAGTTGATATCACGCCCCAAGGCTACCCCCTGGACGTAAACACGGGACCTAGGATCACGAGTGACCCCAAGCTAACCCTGTGTTGGCATGTCATAAGCCCACTAAAAGAATACTGAATAAAATATACTATGCGGAAGCTTAAAACCATAATTAACTAAAAGTAGAAATACCCAATATTGATCTGAATATATAAAAAGACTATGAGTTTAATAACAACTGGAAAATAAAACTCAAATTAAAGTTGAATCTAATAATATGTCTGGAAAGCCTCTACTGACTAGAGTTGCTGGTACATACCCCGAGCTAACTTCTAACAAAAACTGAAACTGAAGACTGAAAATAGGAAGATAATATGGCAATCGTCCTTGAAGAATGAGGACTCACCACGTATGCTGCTGAAGTGGAGATCGGGAACTGAACTATGCGTGATCTGAATGTTGAGGACCAGAACCTACATCACGAGAAGATGTAGCGCAGAATATGCATCAGTACTTGAAAGGTACTGATCATGCATGATAGAATAAAGCTAAACAAAACATATAACTGAACAAAGTGATAAAGTAATGATATATTCTTAACATGATAAATATGCTAAACATGTTGAACATCAACTATCTGAATGTAATGACCAAGTTTATAACATACAGAAACTAATTACTGAACTGTAACTAATCACCTCGTCAATACACTCAAATATGTCTGTGGGAGCTACTAATAACCGACATAAAGCCACATGAGCTAAATGTGGAGTTCGATGTATACGCCCCATTTAGAGGACCCAATATACCTTTCCAAGGGTATAGAGGCATGACTGGCGTGATCACTAAGTATAATGCCCACGTAGGGGGCTTACCTACGGGGTACATATTTCGGGACTATGAGGGTGACTGACCCTAGTCCAACTCGGTATTAAGCCTACTCCCAATAAAATGTATGAAATACAACAAAACTGTAATAAACTGAATAGCTCGAGATTCTGACATATTACCTAAAAATGCAACATTAATGTACTGATAATGAAACATTCTTAACTGGAGCATTTATAATTGAATAAACTAACCTAGGAAGTGTAATTCATGAACTAAATGAATCTACACAAGTAGGATTTTGAGTTTCAAGTAAGAACTAAGCAATAATTCCACGAAAAGATTAACTCAAGGACTCAATGATACTTCTCATCTCAAGACTGCTCAAATCATACGGTTCATGCGGGATTATAGGCATGAACTACTCAACTCAAGGACCTCTATGGGTATCATGTTGTATCCCCATGATTAGGAATATAATCCCCAAATGATTAGGAACTCAATACTCAAGACTTAGAACTTGAAGACTCCTCTCAAAGATACTCAACTGATGGAGTTCATGCAGAATTTATAGGCATGAACGACTCAACTCAAGGGTCTAAATAATAATATGGAACTCATGTATACGAATCTTCTCATTCTCGTACTTACTTCCTCAAAACTTAGTTCAAATCGACAGTTTATGTCACACCCCAAGGCAACCCCTTGGACGTAAACACGGGACCTAGGATCACCAGTGACCCCAAGCTAACCCTGAGTTGGCATATCATAAGCATACTAAAAGATTACTGAATAAAATATAATATGCGGAAGCTTAAAACCATAATTATCTAAGAGTGGAAATACCCAATATTGATCTGAATATATAAAAGACTATGAGTTTAATAACAACTGGAAAATCGAACTCAAAATTAAAGCTGAATCTAATACTATATCTGGAATGCCTCTACTGACTAGAATTGTTGGTACATACCCCAGCTCACTTCTAGCAAAAACTAAAACTGAAGATTGAAAATAGAAAGATAACATGGAAATCGTCCTCGAAGAATGAGGACTCACCACTAATGCTGCTGAAGTGGAGATCGGGGACCGATCTATGCATGATCTGAATGCTGAGGACTAGAACCTACATCACGAGAAGATGTAGCACAAAGTATACGTCAGTACTTGAAAGGTATTGATCATGCATGATAGAATAAAGCTAAACAAAACATATAACTGAACAAAGCGATAAAGCAATGATATAATCTAAACACGATAAATATGCTAAACATGCTGAACATGAACTATATGAATGTAATGACCAAGTTTATAACATACTGAAACTGATTACTGAACTGTAACTGATTACCTCGTCAATACACTCAAATATGTCTGTGGGAGCTACTAATAACCAACATAAAACCACATGAGCTAAATGTGGAGTCCGATGTATACGCCCCATTGAGAGGACCCAATATAACTTGCCAAGGGTATAGAGGCATAACTGGAGTGATCACTAAGTATAATGCCCATATAGGGGACTTACCTACATGGCACGTAGTTCGGAACTATGAGGGTGACTAACCATAGCCCAACTTGGTATTAAGCCTACTCCCAATAAAATGTATGAAATACAACAAAACTGTAATAAACTTAATAGCTCGAGATTATGACATATTAACTGAAAATGCAACATTAATGTACTGATAATGAAACATTCTTAACTGGAGCTTGTATAACTTAATAAACTAACCGAGCAACTGTAATTCATGAACTAAATGAATCTACACAACTAGGGTTTTGAGTTTCAAGCAAGAACTAAGCAATAATTCCACAAAAACATCATAATCTGATTTGGATTAGTCTAACAACTGAATCACAACATAAATCTGAAATTCTAGAAACCCTAGGTTTGAACATAATGTAGAGAATCAAGAATCTGACTGAATTCTAGGGACCTAATTGGTGAAAGGAACCCACTAGTGAAATCCCACATACCTGGTGATGAAATTCATGGAGAAATCTTTCGATTTTGAGGCTAGACCTGAAGAAAACCTTGCTGAGTCGGTGATAATATTCACGAAGAAATCTTTCAATTTCGGGGTTGGAAATGAAAAAAACCTTGATGCGCTCTTGGACTAGGTCTTGTTCGACTCTTTCTCCTTTTTTTCTAGGTTTGATCAATTTCTTTGAGAAAGAATTTGTTAGAGTAAGTTTTGATTAAGTTACCTGGCTAATACTGACTAAAACCACGTAGTTTAGGGGTTGAACAACGTATTTTAGGTGTCCAACGCATAGGGGGAAAGACCAAACGACCCCTGACTTAAAAGTTGTCTGGCCAACGACGGACCTGGTCTACGAATCGTGGTCCCACCTACGGTCCATCCTGGTCAATCGTCGATTGGCTTCACAAAATGAGATCTGCGGACCACGATCCACGAACAGTGGTCCCACCTACGACCTGTAGGTCCTAGCTGTGGGTTGGGGTTTTCTGCGGACCACAATCCACGGACCGTGGTCCCACCTACGGCCCGTCGGTCCTGGCCATTGGTTAGGGTTTTCTAGGGGTTTTCTATGGACCACGATCCACGGACCGTGGTCCTACCTATAGCCCGTAGGTCAACCATTAGCTGAATTTTCTAGGGGGTTTCTGGGTGGGTTGCAGGTTGCCAACCACGACCCCATCTACAGTCCGTGGGTCACCCTTCGGTCCGTGGGTGGCACCTGTCTGTTGCACCTGCAACTTCTAAAAATCCTGTTGGTTGGTCTTTCTAGGGTACGGGGTGTTACATTATCTCCCCGTTGGGAAAATTCATCCTCGAAGAAAGTCTAAACTAGTTGAATATGGAGGGAAAGAGCTACAAACCCTACCACTAAGTGCAAAAACTGATTTCTGACGGAACTGATTTCTAAGGACATGCAAAAATGCTGAAAATGCAAGATTAGCTGAAAAAACATGATATTAAGACTGAGTTCATGCAAGAGTAAACTGAGAGACTGGAGAGGAACTATTACCTCGAGCTGGAATGGAATCGGAAGGAAAGAGATGAGGGTACTTGGCCTCATGGCTACTTCTGCTTCCCAAGTAGCTCCCTCGACGGACTGACTCCTCCACAAAACCTTAACTGAAGTGACTTCTTTGTTTCTCAACCTTCGAACCTGATGATCAAGGATTTCAACTGGCTCCTCTTCATAGGTAAGACTATCCTTCACGGCCACACTCTCTAATGGCACTATAGATGTTGGATCACCCACACACTTCTTCAACAAGGAGATGTGAAAGACTAGATGGACTGTTGCTAGTTCTGCTTGCAACTCTAACTCATATGCCACATTACCAACCCTTTTTAGAATCTTGTTGTTGATACCCAATTTTGGCTCTACACATTTAACTGAAGTAATAATAATAATAATATATGTTATGAAATTTTTATAGGAACACGAAAGTATTTTTAATTGTTTATTTTACTTGATAAACATATTTCATAAATGTTATTTCTTATAAAAATTAAATATAGTATATATGTATTACTACTTACTTTCTCTTTTTTTTTTAAAACAAATGGCATTCTTAAGAAATGAATCTATTTTTTGTTCAAATATAATTTCTATTGTCGCAATAGATATTTTTCATACAATTTTTAAAATTAGAAAGCTTAATTAATTAATGAGTAACTAATTTATATTAATTTAATTTTCAGAGAGACTAATTTTATCAAATAAGCTAATCTTGCAAAATAATTATTTTTAATTTAATAAATTATGACTATTTAATAAATAAAAAAAGAGGTTATAATTTAAATGGATTCAATTTGAGCAATTTTGGCAATCCAAGTCCCCTTAAACCGGCCAATCCGTGTGTTCCACGTAGGCAAGCACATGGATTGTGCTTCTTAACTTTTAATCTCAACCCTCTATTTTAATCCAAGGCTTTAATTAATCCATCTTTTACTATTATATATATATATGTGTGTGTGTGTGTGTGTAAATTATTATTATTATTATTATTATTATTATTATTATTATTATTATTATTATTATTATTATTATTATTATTATTATTATTATTATTTTTAAAACCTTTATTTTTTTAACTGTCCGATCAGCCCAAATTAAATCCCAAACTTTTTCATCTTTTCTCAACAGAGAAAAGACCCCCCAACATTCTTCTTCTTCTTTTGCAGAAAAATGACGTTTTCCTTTCCCTAGAATCCCTATCTTCCCCAGATGGTCATCTTCCTCATGTCGTTCACTGCTCTTCCATCAAATCGCCGCTGCCTGCGGACTGTCAAGAAAATGCAATATCGGACGGTTTCCACCTATCCTCCATCACCTTTCTCTGCCACGGCCGTCAATAATCCCACCTTTTTTCCCATTGTTACATCGAAAAGAAAACTCAAGAACAGAAGGAGCTCTTAGGTCTCAAGTCTGAGAAGCCTAAAAAAAATTATCTTTTCAAGATTTCACTCGTCCCTCGCATTACACTATGGGTTTTAATAATTTTGAGTTTCAAATCTGGATTTTTGGAAGTCTAATTTTTGCCTATATAAGAGGTGTTTTGCCTCATTCGAAGATCACCGAACAACCATCCAGAAAACGGATAGGAAAAACATCTAGAAAATCTAGCAAATCAAAAGCAAAAATCCAAAAAAAAGCGATCCGAAAATCAGGGAGAGATCAAGCAAAAAGAAAAAAACGCAATACATATTTCAAAGAGTTCAAAAGATTGTCTTCTTTTCCTTCTATTTTCGGTTTTAAATTCGAGTTTGAGGAAGTTCGAAATCATAATCCTTGACGTCAAAGCCCCTGTTTGTTGCCCGACAAAACGTACTATTTTCGTCAATCTCTTCATTTTGTTGTCTTAATGTAATATGTTGGAATGTTTGCTGTAAAATGTGAAATGAGGCTGTTACTAACAAATTTTAGTAATATTAAGTTATCAATACAATTTGAAAAAATATATATCGAATGTTAAGAAAGGTTATGTCTTAAAGTTGGAATCACGGTTGCGTTACTGTTTCGAGGCAAATTATCATACTTTAATCCATGATAATGGGAGAAACAGGTTGTTAGTTTGATATAATGTAAACTGACATACAAAGGACTAAATTAGTAACTACTATTTGTTTGATAACGGTTCTTTGGATAACTAATTGTGTGATTAATTCATTAGATTTTATTTAATGCTAGCAGTAAGAAAAGGATAAGGGAAATAGTCGTTGTCTATTTCTAGTTCGAGTCCCCTTTTGTCTCGTTGCCTAGTTCTCATACTAAGGTAAACGCACATGTTGCGGGTAAATTTCATAGGCTTAGCAAGTAAATATTTCAATCAATTTATGATCCACTAACCAAGTATTACTTTGTAGTTCTATTAGCTTGTATAACGTTGTTTTGATTGTTTTGACCTCCTAAAAGGCTTTTGAGTTTTCCGAATGATTTCTTTAGTGACTCTACTTGTTAAGCTATAGGTTGTATGTAAAATTCAATTTTTTCCTTTTTTAAAACTTTAGATGTTGCACCAGTTTTGGTTTGTCAGTTCTTCCTATTTACAGATAGTCAAATTTATATAAATGCATAGCTAAGGATGACTAGCTTATTCATTTTTTTTATCATGGCTAGTTTGGTTCATCTCGTATTGTGTAAAGACTGTGTAAGTTAAAAAGGCAACTTTGGTAGCCTTTAGAGAACCACAAACCGCAAAAATTATTGGTCTTATGAGAATTGCTATCACTATATTTGTATTTGTCTTTTTTTGTTTGGATAGTTACATTACTGAACTATTTATTTAGTCACTAATCTTTATTTTCTTTGTTATGTTTCATGTACAACCGGAGGGCTTGAGTTTCTACTTTGAAACTCGTTATTGGCCTAAAATATTAGGTCAACAGCAATTAGGATCATCGGAATGCTTGGAGTCTCCCAAATTAGGAGTCCACTATTTCTTAGCCTTTCTCTTTTTGAGTCTTAATTATATTGTTTTGATATCTTGGCTAACCTTTACTCTTAAGTTTCGATATATTGCTTGTCTTTATTTGTTGTGAATTTTGTGGAAATGTTTTTAAAATAAATGATAAAAAATATCTTTCTTAAAAATGGATTAACATTTTTACTTATAACATTCTTACATATCTTTTAAGTTAAAAAAAAAAGGGCTTATAGTTTAAAAGTTTTCCAAATGAAGTTTTAAAAGGGGTAAATTAATATTTATTTAGGCCTACTCATCGCTTAGGACCTCCAAATAAATTTGAAACTAGTTTAATATTTATCTTTAGACATACATTCTTTTTAAGAAAATAAGTAGAAAAGTAGGCTTCTATATTTAACAAAAATAAATATAACTATAGAATAAGGCTCAATAGTTAGAACTATTTTTATACTCTTTATAAAAATATATCGACTATTCTTACTTTTTTGAATCAAACATTGCTAAAAAATATTTTAATCTTTTAACATACTATTTCAAAATTTTAGATATGCCAACAGGTTCAAATACAAGGTACATACATATGTCATACATATAAAGGTATATACTCTATATTTTCCTCTACATAACCTATTCTTTTTATCTACTATCTCTTTTACTAATATTATTTATTTATTTTATAATTTATAAATCCCTACACTTAAATATACATATTATTTTACTAAATATAATCTATCGTCAATTTGTCTATACATGTAAATAAATAATAAGTGTTCACATGTTTTAAACAACTTACATGTATATACTACACTTTATAATAAACATATTTAAGATCACAAACTTTTATTTAATATTTAGTATCATTATTATTTATTTCATTAAACTTCATTCTTCACACATACTACTCTATATATTTAAACCTGATTATAATCTTATTTTATTTTTACGTTTTAATATATAAATAAAACAACAAAATTTTACATCCTTTAAACTCAACATTTATACATTTAGGTTAAGTTCAAATAAGACACATCTATTTTTTTACATATACATTTATTTATTTATTTTACAATATGATAAAAATACTACTATTAAATCTATTTTATAAGACATATATATGTTATACCTTGTGTTTTATTCTTTTCATAAACTAACTAATTAACTTATCATTGATTTTTAAAGCAACTAAATAAACAAGTTTTCTTAATTATATTTTCCTAAATTGAGTTTAAGGACTATCTTCGGATAGGCTTTGAGGGGTGCTTAATACCTTCTCCTCGAGTAACCAAATCCCTTATTCAGAATCTCGCGAAACAAATAGAGTTCACATTTACATATTAAAAAAATGGTTTTCCTAATATTTTCCTTAAAATTTAGGTGGTGAATCTAAAACAAAAACAAAACAATTCTTCCAAAAATCAGAGTGGCAGCCATATTATGTTGTGAACTGTTTCGACTGGTTCGAAATAGGGGTGCGACAGCTTGGCGACTCAGCTGGGAACCCATCTAGGTTTTAACCTTATAAAAACCTCAATTTAGGAATAACATTATGATTTGTGTTTATTTTCAGCTTTTTATTTGATTTATTGCTTTGACTAAAAGGTCGCAAGTGAAATCCAAACTTGTGTTCCTTATTTGTTTTGAAACACTACTTGTTACTGCATTTCCTACATTGTCATTTGCACTTTCTATTGAGTCTTTGGCCGTACACATACACACACACTGTACATGCGAGGGGTGTTCCTTCACTCCTCTTAAACTGTCTTTGGATTTCTTAGTTTCAGAGTTGGTGCAATTAAGATAGTGTGTCTTCTCACAATTACTCAGTCCCACTCTCAATCATCTAGGAAAAAATCCTACTCTAGAAATAGGTCTTGTTGCATACCTTTAGGCAAGACAAACAAGTCATTCATTACTCTAATGATTGAATTTTGGCAACCAGTAACAGTGGCTTTCCAGTTCACAGATTTTGAAATCACACCAATACTCAAAAAGATAAGTCAAATTGCTAATTTACCATTGGCTGGAAGAGCACCCTTGGCCCCGCGCACTACATCGAGAATCGGTTTTCTCCAGTCTTTGGGTTTGAGGGTAGGCCCATGTTTGCGAAGAGTTGACGAGGGATGGGTCAAGTTGGATTATCTGTTTAAAAGGTTCGGTCGTCGAGATAGCTATGATAGGTTCCAGCAAGAATTCTTCATCTCTAGGGTTGGTTGGGAAAGGCACATGGCCATTGTTTTCGTGATGGCCTTTTTGGGTATTATGATCTTCCCAATGAAAAAAGGTTGTGTCGACATCAAGCTACTGCCTATGGTCATCTTCATGTTTAGAGGACCTGTTAGAATGACCATCGTACCCATGATCTTAGCAGAAATATTTCGATCATTATCCCTCTGCTCTAGAGGATATGATCATTTTAAGGGAAGTAACCTGTTGCTACAGATTTGGGTGTTGGAACACTTATATTAAGGACAAGCAGAAAATGGCACTGAAGCAGACTTACACAACAAAATCAGAAGCCATGTGATGAGATTGAGCACGTGGGATCCCCCAAATAATGAAGAAGGTTGGCGCCTTTTCCTGACCTACCTCACAGGGAACTGTATTCAATGGCGACTACCATAGGTTCATAGCCGAGCTTTGTTGAGAACCAACCATGTCTATTTCATTGAGTTGATTAGGTTGGAAGGCTTCCAGCCTTACACACCTCTAAGAGTCCTCCGGCAGTTTGGGATTACCCAAGGCATTCCTCTATGGTCAAATATAGCATTAACAGAGGTCGATTATGAAGGAAGAATTTCGATCGAACGGATCGCTGCTTTAGTACAAGGATGGTGTAGTATTCTTAACTCAGGCATAGGGGTTGAGTCATGGTGCACGCCTGAATATTATACTTGGTTTATGATGGGATGAATTCTTGCTAGGCCTAGCTATGAGGGAATCTTGGGGTTCACGGACACTCAAAGATCAAATCAAATCGGCACAGAGCTATTGAACCTCATGCCCATCACCACAACTATGTACCATCAGGTGACCCCACGGTCTGTCGACCATCTCATACAGGCAGTTGATGATGAACCAAATGAAGAGATAAAGGAAGACCGAGAAGAGGATCCTAGAGAGCCAACTGATGAGATGGAAGAGGATCCAGAAGAATACTCAAAGCATGACCCTAACTTGTCTGACCCTGGAGATGGAAAAGTGATGCATATAGAGAATGAACATGTTCCAACAGTAGAAGACACTCACTCATAATATGGTTCCATAGGGTTTGATGAAAGGGAAGATTCAAATGACTGGGAATGGAAGATCGGCGAATCCCCAGAGTATCAGCCAGGGCGTTACTATGACTTGGGAGATGATGATGATGATGCCCCAACCTGGTCGTAGGTTGTCTTTCTTTTTCGAAACTTTTTCCTCAGAGGGCGATATGACATATCCCTCTTGTATGCCTTATGGCCACCCCTGCACTTCATTTCTTTGGCTTCTGATCGCCTAAATCGTTGTAATTGCCAGACTACTTAATCAATGAAGTTATGTTTGCTCCAAATCTAAAATGTGTATAAATTGATCATTTTATTATCAAACTAATTGCAACGTAGGCCTACCTCAGGCAAAAAGAGGTTTTATATTAGGACGTGTTTTGAATGTCGCCGAATTGGCATATATATGTGTTACATTTACTTATTTGTTACATCTTTCAAGATTTCCCAAACTAACATAGTTTCCCTTTTTCTTTGTTTTCTTTTCTTTATTTATCCCCAAAAGTACGTTGATTTGTGTCGACCTGCAAACTGGCTGACTCACAATACAACCTTCGATCAAAAGGAAAAATGACTGATAAAGATGATTGTAACGCTGCTGCAAATATAATAGTACCTATTGAGAACCCCAAAAGTTCTCGAAGTATAATTGACATTCAAAAGAAAGAGAAAATGGCTCACATGGAACAAGAACTCAAGATCTTGAGGGAAGAATTGCGTCAAGTGCGAGACTTGGTGAAATTGCCAGCTACCACTTTCCCTACTTTCAAGACGCCTATCTACTTTCCAAAGGCTGACTTGCCTTGTGCCGACTTACCAAAACAGCCAGAACTAAGTCAACACACTCCCGCACATGGTCAAGTTCCACCGGCTTCCCCAACCGCAGTCAGGACCGTTCCTGACCTCTCTAATCGTGACCCTATTATACCTACAATGCAGCAGATACTTGGGGCACATATCGTCGGTCCCTATGAGACAAATGTTCCACCCGTATATGTCGTTGGAGCTCCTACCTTCACTATGCCAGTTGTGGTTAATGTCCCATACGAGGTCAATCAATATGAAGAAATGGAGAAAGATACTCGGTTGAAAGAAGATGCATCGATAAATGCCCAACTTCAGGGTCTGAGAAAGGCATTGAAAAGCTTACAAGTCACTAGAGGGACAGAGAGTCTGGATTATGATGACTTGTGCATCCATCCAGACATTGACATGCCGGTAGGGTACAAACCAATGAGGTTTGACATGTTCGATGGGAAAGGTGACCCTCACGCACATTTAAGGGCTTACTGTGACAGGTTAGTCGGTGTAGGGAGAAATGAGAAGCTAAGGATTAAGTTGTTCATTCAGAGTCTGTCTGGAGAAGCATTGACCTGGTATACCCGTCAAGACCCTCGCAAATCGTGTGAATGGCAGGAAATGGCTGAGGACTTCATGACTCGATTCAGATTCAATACTAAAATTATTGCTGACAGATTCTCATTGGCCAATATATAGAAGAAGCCATCTGAGAATTTCCAAGAATACGCACGACGTAGGAGAACGGAGGCCGCAGGGGTGCAACCACCTCTAGATGAGAATGAGCTCTCAAAGTACTTTATTCGAGCTCAAGTAGGTATCTACTTTGACAAGATGATGTAAATGATGGGCCAGGAGTTAGCAGAATTAGTCAAGATGGGAGACTTTATAGAGGAGAGTGTTAAATCTGGGAAGATTCAGTCTATGGTCGCATTGCAAGCTGCAAGTAGAGCCATACAATTAGGCGCCATTAGCGGCATCAAGAAGAAAAGAGAGGTTGTTTCAGTTGTCACTTACCAACAAGGAGGACCATCCCATCAATACCCCAACAATCCCCAAATTGTTGCACATACTTCTTACGTCCCATACCCAGTATATAATACCCAACGACACTATAATCCACCTCGAGCACCAGCACACCAAAATCCACCAAGACCATATGTCCCTGTCCAAGCACCAATACACCAAAATAGACCAGCATATGTACCAAGACCACGTCTAAATCTTGAAGCTAGAAATGCTCGTGCTTAAACACCAGTTGCCGAACCCTATGCTTAATTGTTTGAGAGGTTGAGGACAGCGGGAGTGCTGCAACCAGGTGAAGGAAAACTGCCTGATCCAATACCTCATAATTTTGATGGGAACAAGCGATGTGCTTACCACTCGGGAGTCCAAGGACACAACACAGAAGATTGTTATGGTTTGAAGAACCAGATCGAGACTTTGATCAAGAGAGGAGTAATGAAATGCACTCCAGCACCTTCCAATGTGAACAACAAGCCCTTGCCAAACCATGAGAATTGTGAAGTCAACATGGTTACTCTAGATGACGAATATGGGGTCCCCCACTATCCAAACATAGATGAAGCAGATGCCATGACATCTTCGGCGCATCTTGTTATCACTGTTCCACTAAGCGAACCTCTGACTGTCCAAACATCTCCCAAGATTTGTAGTGACCACTCTAATTGCTAGAAAGCCTGAGAATGACACCAAAGTAGTCCCTTGGGACTATCGAGCATGTGCCAAGGGTAAGATGGTCAATACTATCGTGGATCAAGGTATGACTAGGTTGGGGAGGTGTTATTCCCGAGAGGATCTAAATCAAAGAGTTCTCAGAAAAGAATAGAATCCAAAAAAGAATGTTACCGATGCTGAAGTCGCAAAGTTTTGGAAGAAGATGCAGTCTAAAGACTATTCGTTCGAAGAACAGCTGAAGAAGACGTCGGCCCACATATCCATTTGGTCTCTGCTTATGAGTTCTTAAGCTCATAGGAATGCTTTGATGGAGGTGTTAAGCGGAGTGAACATTCCAAAAGAGACCACAAGTGAGACCTTAGCTGCAACAATTGGAAGAATAGTGGAAGCTAACAAGATTTCTTTCCACGATGATAAGTTGCTTGCAGAAGGAGATGGACACAACAAAGCTCTTCACATCGCAGTCAAATGTTGTCATAAGATTGTGACTTGAGTTTTAATTGATGGCGGTTCTGGATGCAACATCTGTCCTTTCACCGCTCTGAGGAATGTAGGTGTTAATATGGGAGAGATAAGGGAATGTTGTGTTAGAGTTAGAGCTTTTGATGGAGCGCAAAGAAGTGTCATCGGAGAGATCTATCTCACATTGCAGGTGGAGCCGGCTGAATTCCCCATTCTATTTCAAGTAATGGACATATCATCCAACTACAACCTGTTATTGGGAAGATCATGGGTTCGCATGGCGAGAACGGTTCCTTCCACTCTTTATCAATGTGTAAAGTTTGAATGGGGTCGCACAGAAGTCACCATCCATGGGGAGCTCAGTCACCCCATTCAATTTGTTAATTCTATCCCAGTTACCAATGAGTTAGACGGAGCTACTTTTCACACTTTGAAAATCATGCAAGTTGTAAGGGTCAATGAGGAAGCAGAGCCACATGATACAAAATTGTCAAGTGCAGCAAGAATGGTTGCATCAGAGATGTTGAAGTATGGGTATCAGCCAAAGAGTGGACTTGCACCAAAGTCCAATGGCATAGTTGAGCCAATCCAGCTAAAGCATCAGAGAGGCACCAACGGACTCAGATACAAGCCTACCTTGGGAAGAGTCCACCACGCGTCAAGCAAGACAATCTTCATACCAGAACAAGCTTTGATTCCGGATCAAGCTGACATTGATGACATCATAGAAGGAATAGGCGATCTGTTCGTGGCCATGGTTGCAGAAGAGGAAGAGATATATCTCAGCAAATTGACCATTCGTGATGCTGAACCTGGAGAAATCTTGCAGAACTGGACCATCAGCCCGTCCCTGTTTCAATCAGAGTCCTGGTAGTGTGGAAAAGTAGTTTTAATTTTAAAATTCGCATGATCAAATTGAGGCTTGAATCATGACTAATCTTTTGTTGCTTGCCTCTTCTAAAAGCTAGAATGCTTTGAAATAAAAAATCTTTATTTTTCTTTAAAAAATTTCTCGTTATTTAAATATCTATTTATTTTTATTTACCTTTTGCACTTTTCAGCACTTATATTAATAAAAATCCTCGTTCAACGTTTATGACATGTAACGAATCCACCGAGCAAGGTGAAAGTGATGAACAAGATCACTAAGAGTATGATGAAAGCATGATGCCTGAAAATCTACCACAAGAGATCGAGCAAGTTGAAAGTCAGAAGAAGCCCAATATGGATGAAACAGAGGTTGTCAACTTAGGAGATGAGGAAATCGTGAAGGAAACACGAGTCAACATACATTTGGAGGCTGAAAGAAAGCAAGAGTTAATAGAATTGCTTAAGCAGTACGTCAACGTATTTGCTTGGTCTTATGATGACATGCCAGGATTAAGCACTAATATTGTCACACACAAATTACCAACTGATCCCACTTGTCTACCCATTAAGCAAAAGACCAGAAAATTCAAGCCGGATTTGAGTTTAAAGATCAAGGAGAAGATAACTAAGCAAATTGAGGTGAACGTTGTGAGGGTTACAAATTACACCACGTGGCTAGCCAACATTCTGCCTATGCTAAAAAAGATGGAAAGATCAGAATATGTGTGGACTATCGAGATCTCAACAGAGCCAGTCCTAAGGATGATTTCCCTTTTCCAAATATTCATATACTCATCGATAATTGTGAGAAACTTGCAGTCATTTGTCGATTGCTTTGCAGGATATCACCAAATCCTGATGGACGAAGATGATGCGAAGAAGACAGCATTTATGACTCCGTGGGGAGTGTATTGCTATAGAGTAATGTCGTTTGGTCTCAAAAATGCCGGTGCAACCTACATGAGGTCCATGACTACCCTTTTTCACGATATGATCCACAAGTAAATTGAAGTGTACATGGATGATGTCCTTTTTCAAATCCAAAAGAAGTTCAGATCACCTGGATGACTTACGGAAGTTCTTTGAGAGGTTCCGTTAGTATAATCTGAAGTTGAACCCAGCAAAGTGTGCATTTGGAGTACCCACGGGAAAGCTACTAGAATTCATTGTTAGCAGGAAAGGCATAGAGTTAGATCCATCAAAGATAAAGGCAATCCAAGAGCTACCTCCACCCAAGACTAAGAAGGACATGATGAATTTCTTGGGAAGACTGAATTACATTAGTCGGTTCATAGCTCAATCCACAGTGATTTGTGAACCCATATTCAAATTACTGAAGAAGGCTGTTGCCATGAAATGGACAGAGGAATGCCAAAAGGCTTTTGATAGAATTAAAGAATATTTGTCCAACCCACCAGTATTGGTCCCACCAAAGACGGGAAAGCCTTTGGTATTGTATCTGTCTGTCATGGATAATTCATTTGGATATGTATTGGGGCAGCATGATGAGACATGTAGAAGAGAGCAAGCCATTTACTATTTGAGCAAGAAGTCCACACCATACGAGGCGAGATACACCTTGTTGGAACGAACATGTTGCGCTTTGACTTGGATCGCGCAAAAATTTAGGCATTACCTGTCTGCATACACTACGTACTTTATCTCAAGAATGGATCCACTCAAGTACATCTTTCAGAAACCAATGCCTACAGGTAAACTGGCAAAATGGCAAATTTTTTTGAGCGAGTTTGATATTGTGTATGTGACACAGAAGGCCATCAAGGGACAAGCCTTAGATAATCACCTCGCAGAAAACCCGGTGGATCAGGATTATAAGGCGTTCACGACGTACTTCCTTGATTAAGAGGTTTTGTTTGTAGGAGAAGACATATCATAGTCATATAATGGATGGAGGATGTTCTTTGATGGAGCATCAAACTCTATTGGAGTTGGAATAGGAGTAGTCTTAATTTTGGAGACAGGTCAGTATTACCCGATCTCAGCTAAGATCAGGTTTTATTGTACCAATAACATGGCGGATTATGAAGCTTGTATTCTCAGACTCGGGATGGCCATAGACATGAACATCAAAGAACTCTTGGTGATAGGAGTTTCCGACTTGTTGGTTCATCAAGTGCAAGGAGAGTGGACCACTAAGAACGTCAAGATCCTTCCTAACTTGCATTACATAAAGGAGTTGAGTAGGAGGTTCACAAGGATCGAGTTCAAGCATGTCCCTCGAGCTCAAAATGAGTTTGTCGATGCTTTGGCAACATTGTCCTCAATGATTCAACATCCAGACAAAAATTACATCGACCCTATCGATGTAGAGATACATGATCAGCATGCATACTGTTTTCATATAGATAAGGAATTGGATGGAAAACCTTGGTACTATGACATCAGAAGGTTGATAGAAGCACAAGAATATCCTGAAAATGCTACGAGCAAGCAAAAATGGACTTTGAGGAGGATGGCCAATCATTTCTTCCTTAACGGAGAAATCCTATATCGAAGAACTCAAGATTTAGGATTGCTGAGGTGTGTCGACGCCACAGAAGCGACAAGGCTTTTGGAAAAAATACATGCAGGAACATGTGGACCCCACATGAATGGGTTCACTCTGGCAAAGAAGATTCTAAGAGCTGGATATTTTTGGATGACCATGGAAAGAGATAGCATCCGGTATGTGCAAAAGTTTCATCAGTGTCAAGTGCATGGAGATTTTATACGGGTTCCACCGAATGAGTTCAATGTGATGGGTTACCCTTGGCCATTTGCTGCTTGGGGCATGGACGTTATCGGACCCATAGAGCCTCTCGCATCAAATGGACATCGTTTTATTCTGGTGGCTATCAATTATTTCACAAAATGGGTCGAAGCTTCGACATACAAAGCAGTTACTAAGAAGGTAGTGGCAGACTTTGTTCGCAACAACACAGTTTGTCGGTTTAGAATTCTAGAATCAATCATAACAGATAATGCAGCCAACCTTAACAACGATCTTATGAGGGAAATTTGTGAAAGGCTCAAGATTGCTCATCAAAATTTCACGGTTTACCGGCCACATATGAATGGAGCAGTTGAGGCTGCAAATAAGAATATCAAGAAGATTTTAAGGAAGATAGTAGACAGTCATAGACAATGGCATGAGAAGCTACCATATGCTTTACTCGGTTTTCGCACAACAATCTGAACATCAACTGGGGTAACTCCTTATATATTGGTTTATGGTTCAGAGGCAGTAATACCTGCCGAGGTGGAAATACCATCTTTAAGGATTATCCAAGAGGTTGGTCTAGACGATGTAGAATGGATACGTAGCAGGCATTAGCAGACATGAGCAATTGATGCTCATCGATGAAAAGAGGATGAACGCTGTTTCTCATGGCCAACTATACCTAAACAGAATGACCAAAGCATTCAACAAGAAAGTCAAACCTCGACAGTTCACATCGGGGCAGTTAGTATTGAAGAAGATCTTTCCTCACCAAGGAGAAGCCAAAGGAAAATTTGCACCAAATTGGCAAGGACCCTACATGGTTCATAGAGTACTCTCTGGATGAGCGGTAATCTTAGAAGAAATGGACGGCAAAGTGAGCACAAAGCCAATCAATTCATATGCCATCAAGAAATACTACATCTAAAGACCCCAAGATTAGTCTTTATTTCTTATGCTTTTGCATTTTGATGTAACAGAACTACGTCTAGACCTGACTTCCCATAGTGGGGTACGTAGGAAACCCACATCGGATCCGGTCTCCCTTGGAAAACCCAAAAACATAATTTCCATATATTTAGAACTACGCTTAACCTGAATTCCCTCGGTGGGATACATAGGCAATCCTTATCAGATTCGGTCCCTTGCATATTTTTTTTCTTTTTTCTATTGTAATTGAACTACGTCCTGACCTGATTCCGCTTGGATACGTAGGCAGCCTAAGTCAGGCCTGGTCATTTCATTTTATATTTTTCACTTTCCTATTGTATCGAACTACGCTACGACTTCCATTTGGATATATAGGCAGCTTGAGTCAAGCTTGGCCATTGCATTACATGCTTCTATTTATCCTACTTGTATTCAAACTATGTTACGATCTGATTCCTATCTTGGGGATACGTAGGCAGCCTGAGTCAGGCTCGATCAATGCACTGCATAATTTCTTTCTCTTACCCTTAGGAAACACTTCCTCATAGCTAGCGTAACCTCAGAATATGAAGAATCTCGGTCGACGCAGTGTCTGCGAAAGAGCTAGGGAAGCTTGATTCAGAAGGGTAAAAGCTACAGGAAGACTATGTTGGATATAGTCAACAAAATGGAAAGCTCGATGGACTGCAGAACATGTCATAATCTAAAAACGCTGGAGAATTACTATATGTGTGTATACCTAATATATACGTAGTATACTTATTTTCTAGAAAAACAAGCTAATTCTTTTCAAAAATATTTTTTCTACTCTTCCACCGACCTGGGGCATGCACGCATAGCAACACTGTCATACACCAACAATTAAACTTGCATTACAAGTTTACACAGCCGGGTACAGACTTTTACATTACAACAGCCCTGCCAGTCGAGGGCCCCTACATTACAAGTTACTTTACACAACCAGATGCAACCTTTTACATTACAACAGCCCCGCCAGTCGAGGGCTCCTATATTACAAGTTACTTTACCTACATCACATTCACAATACAAAAAGGGACATCAACAATCGTTTGGACATCTACACTCTACTCTTTACATTACTATTTCGATTTATAATTTCTTGAACCACAGTAGGTACTTTTCACCTTTTACATGTTTTGCAGGACAACACATTACAACGAGGAACTCCCTCTAAGCAGCAAACTAAGGCAAGTTAGTGCAATGTCAAGCATCACTAGCTACGTCAAGGATTCACTTTCAAAACTCAACTCAACTCGATTTTCAGAAGTTCGGATTTAAATCTTACTTATAACTTGACACTATGGCATCATTTTGAAAATTCATCCCTCTACCATGAGTCTTCAGTAGGAATTGCTACGGAGAATTTCTCATTCAAGTTTCTTTAGAACTATATCTCGTCCCTCTATTCGGGCTAATCTCTTCATACCTCACCACCAAAAGATTTCAGTATTACCATAATCCGGTACTGGGGAAATTTTTTAATAAAATTTCCTATGTTCCTACACTCTCAAACTACATATGGCCTGATTTCTCATGAAACTTGAGATATGTAGGTAGCTCGGAAGCCATAGTTCGGCCATAACTCCATAAACATTCTTGCCAAGTTATTGCTCAAAGTGTAATTTGGTGGGTCGCCTAAAATTGGATTGTGTCAATATTTCTTTGTCCACGTCTTCTTTACTCTCTTCCATGGACAAAGAAAGGGGCAAGCTATTGACACCCAATTTTGGCTCTACACATTTAACTGAAGTAATAATAATAATAATATATGTTATGAAATTTTTATAGGAACACGAAAATATTTTTAATTGTTTATTTTACTTGATAAACATATTTCATAAATGTTATTTCTTATAAAAATTAAATATAGTATATATGTATTACTACTTACTTTCTCTTTTTTTTTTTAAATAAATGTCATTCTTAAGAAATGAATCTATTTTTTGTTCAAATATAATTTCTATTGTCGCAATAGATATTTTTCATACAATTTTTAAAATTAGAAAGCTTAATTAATTAATTAGTAACTAATTTATATTAATTTAATTTTTAGAGAGACTAATTTTATCAAATAAGCTAATCTTGCAAAATAATTATTTTTAATTTAATAAATTATGACTATTTAACAAAAAGGAGGTTACAATTTAAATGGATTCAATTTGAGCAATTTTGGCAATCCAAGTCCCCTTAAACCGGACAATCCATCTGTGCCACCTAGGCGAGCACATGGATTGTGCTTCTTAACTTTTAATCTCAACCCTCTATTTTAATCCAAGTCTTTAATTAATCCATATTTTACTATTATTAATATATATATATATTATTTTTAAACCCCTTATTTTGTTAACCGTCCGATCAAACGATCAAACGGCCCAAATTAAATCCCAAACTTTTTCATCTTTTCCCAATAGAGAAAAGACCCCAATGTTTTTCTTCTTCTTTTTCAGAAAAAGGATGTTTTCCTTTCCCAAGAATCCTCATCTTCCCCAGATGCTCATCTTCCCCATGCCCATCATGTTATTCCATCAAATCACCATTGCCTGCGGACCGCTGGAAAAACGCAATATCCAGCGGGTTTCCACCTTATCCTTCTTATCCTCTATCAATCATAACCTCTTCATATCAACTTCAAGTCCCCTCCATCACCTTTATCTGCCATGGCCGTCAATAATCCCACCTTTTTCCCCTTGTTACATCGAAAAGAAAACTCAAAAACAGAAGGAGCTCTTAGGTCTCAGGTCTGAGATTCCTAAAAAAAGTGATTTTTTCAAGATTTCACTCGTCCCTCACAATACACTATGGGATTTAATAATTTTGAGTTTCAAATCTGAATTTTTGGAAGTCTGAATCTCGCCTATATAAGAGGTGTTTTGCCTCATTCGAAGATCACCGAACAACCATCTAGAAAATGGATAGGAACAACATCCAGAAAATCCAGCAAAATCAGAAGCAAAAGTCCAAAAAAAATTATCCAAAAATCAGGGAGAGATCGAGCAAAAAGAAAAGAACTCAATATATATTTCAAACAGTTCAAAAAATTGTCTTCTTGTCCTTCTATTTTCGGTTTTAAATTCGAGTTTGAGGAAATTCGAAATCGGAATTGTTGATGTCGAAGCCCCTATTTGTTGCCCAACAAAAGGTACTATTTTCGTCAATCTCTTCATTTTATTTTGTCTTAATGTAATCTATTGGAACGTTTGTTGTAAAATGTGCAATGAGGCTGTTACTAACAGATTTTATTTATATTATGTTATCAATACAATTTGAAAAAAGAGTATATCGAATGTTAAGAAAGGTTATGTCTTAAAGCTGGAATCATGTTTGCGTTACTGTTTCGAGGCAAACTATCAAACTTTAATCCATGATAATGGGAGAAGCAGGCGGTTAGTTTGATTTAATGTAAACTGACATACAAAGGACTAAATTAGTAACTACTATTTGTTTGATAACGGTTCTTTTGATATCTAAGTGTGTGATGAATTCATTAGATTTTATTTAATGCTAGCAGTAAGAAAAGAATAAGGGAAATAGTCGTTGTTTATTTTTAGTTCGAGTCCCCTTTTGTCTCGTTGCCTCGTTCTCAAACTAAGGTAAACGCACATGTTGCGGGTAAATTTCATAGGCTTAGCAAGTAAATAATTCAAACAATATATGATCCACTAACCAAGTATTACTTTGTAGTTCTATTAGCTTGTATAACGTTGTTTTGATTTTCTTGACCTCCTAAAAGGCTTTTGAGTTTTCCGAATGATTTCTTTAGTGACTCTGGTTGTTAAGCTATAGGTTGTTTGTAAAATTCAATTTTTTCCTTTTTTAAAACTTTAGATGTTGCACCAATTTTGGTTTGTCGGTTCTTCCTATTTACGGATAGTCAAATTTATATAAATGCATAGCTAAGGATGACTAGCTTATTCATTTTTGATCATGGCTAGTTTGGTTCATCTCGTATTGTGTAAACATTGTGTATGTTAAAAAGGCAACTTTGGTAACCTTTAGAGTACCACAAACCGCATAAATTATTGGTCTTAGGAGAATTGATATCACTATATTTGTATTTGTCTATTTTTGTTTGGATAGTTACATTACTGCACTATTTATTTAGTCACTAATCTTTCTTTTCTTTGTTATGTTTCCTGTACAACCGGAGGGCTTGAGTTTCTACTTTGGAACTCGTTATTGGCCTAAAATATTAGACCAACAACAATTAGGATCATCGCAACGCTTGGAGTCTCGCAAATTAGGAGTCCAATATTTCTTAGCCTTTCTCTTTTCGAGTCTTTATTATATTTATTTTGATATGTTGGCTAACTTTTACTCTTAAGTTTTGATATATTGCTTGTCGTTATTTGTTGTGAATTTTGTGGAAATGCTTTTAGAATAAATGATAAAAAAGAATATTTCTTAAAAATGGTTTAACATTTTTACTTATAACATTCTTTCAGGCCTTTTAAGTTAAAAAAAAGGGGCTTATAGTTTAAAAGTTTTCCAAATGAAGTTTCAAAAGGGGTAAATTAATATTTATTTAGGCCTACTCATCGCTTAGGACCTCCAAATAAATTTGAAACTAGTTTAATATTTATCTTTAGACATACATTTTATTTTAAGAAAATAAATAGAAAACTAGGCTTCTATATTTAACAAAAATAAATATAACTATAGAATAAGGCTCAATAGTTAGAACTATGTTTATACTCTTTATAAAAATATATTGACTATTCTTACTTTTTTTAATCAAACATTGCTAAAAATTATTTTAATCTTTTAACGTGCTATTTCAAAATTTTAGATATGCCAACAGATTCAAATACATGGTACAAACGTATGTCATACATATAAAGGTATATACTCTATATTTTTCTCTACATAACCTATTATTTTTATCTATTATCTCCTTTACCAATATTATTTATTTATTTTATAATTTATAAATCCCTACACTTAAATATACATATTATTTTACTAAATATAATCTATCGTCAATTTGTCTATACATGTAAATAAATAATAAGTGTTTATATGCTATAAACAACCTACATGTATATACTACACTTTATAATAAACATATTTAAGATCACAAACTTTTATATAATATTTTAACATTTAGTATCATTATTATTTATTTCACTAAACTTCATTCTTCACACATACTACTATATATATTTAAACCCAATTATAATCTTATTTTATTTTTACATTTTAATATATAAATAAAACAACAAAATTTTACATCCTTTAAACTCAACATTTTTACATTTAGGTTGTTCAAATAAGACATCTATTTTTTTAAATATAAATTTATCATAAATTTAAGTACATTTATTTATTTATTTTAGAATATGATAAAAATACTACTATTAAATCTATTTTATAAGACACATATATGTCGTACCTTGTATTTATTCTTTTCATAAACTAACTAATTAACTTATCATTAATTTTTTAAAGAAAATAAATAAGCAAGTTTTCTTAATTATATTTTCCTAAATTGAGTTTCAGGACTATTTTCGGATAGGCTTAGAGGGATGCTTAATACCTTCCCCTCGAATAACCCAAACCCTTACTAAGAATCTCACTGGTTTCGCAAATCAAAAATAGAGTTCACATTTACATATTTTAAAAAATGGTTTTCCTAATATTTTCCTTAAAATTTAGGTAGCGACTCTAAAACAAAAACAAAACAATTCTTCCAAAAATCATAGTAGTAGCCATATTATGTTGTGAGCTGTTTTAGCTGGTCCGAAATAGGGGTGCAACACTTGTAAGGGCCTACATACCTCAGACTGAGCTTCCCTTTCTTGACAAATCTCATCACTCCCTTCATAGGGGACACTTTCAGGAAAACTCAATCATCAATTTGGAACTCCAAGTCCTTTCTCCTTACATTAGCATAGGACTTCTGGCGACTCTGGGCTGTCATAAGTCTATCTCTGATGAGCTAAACTTTTTCCATAGCATCATGAACCAAATCTGGCCATATTAAGGCTGCTTCATCTAATTCAAACCAACCAACTAGAGATCTACATCTACACCCATATAATGCCTCATAAGGAGCCATCTGAATGCTGGAATGGTAGCTATTATTGTAGGCGAACTCTATAAGAGAAAGGTGATCATCCCAACTACCTTTGAGGTCGATCACACAAGCTCTCAACATGTCCTCTAAGGTCTGAATGGTATGCTTGGCCTAGCCATCTGTCTGTGGATGAAATGTTGTGATGACGTTAACTTGAGTACCAAGACCTTTCTGAAATGACTTCCAGAAATGAGAGGTAAACTGAGGACCTCTATTTGAGATGATAGACAAAGGAACCCCATGCAACCTAACTATCTCATTAATGTAAATCTTGGCGTAGTCCTCTACCGAATCTGTAGTGTTGACAGCCAAAAAATGCGCAGACTTAGTAACTCTGTCAATTATCACCCAAATGGAGTCTTGATGTCTGCGAGTACGAGGTAAACCTATAATGAAGTCCATGTTGATCACTTCCCACTTCCATGTAGGAATGTATTCTCTTGAGTCATACCTCCTGGTTTCTGATGTTCTACCTTCACTTGCTGACAATTGGGGCAATTAGCCACAAAATCTGCTACATCCCTTTTCATACCATTCCAACAAAAGAGTTCCCGCAGATCATGATATATCTTGGTGGCACCTGGATGAATAGAATACCTGGAGTTATGGGCTTCTGCAAGAATATGATGTCTTAACTCACCCACCTTAGGAACACATAATCGACCCTGATAGCGAAGCACACCATCTCCCCTTCGGGAGAAAATCTCAAATCTCTGGTGATGAATTGCACCCTTCAGTTGAAGCAAAATCTGATCATTGTCTTGCTTTTCCTTAACCTCCACTACCAATGAAGATTTTGACCCATTCTGAATTGTTACACCTCCATCTGATATTGTCACAAGGCGAACTCCCAAGCGAGCAAGCCTGTGAGCATCTTTTGCTAGTTCTTTCCTTTCTTCCTCAACATGCACTACACTACCCATAGATAGTCTACTAAGAGCATTTGCTACTACATTGGCCTTACTAGGATGATAAAGCACACTCATATCGTAGTCCTTGAGGAACTCAAGCCATCTCCTCTGGCGAAGATTCAACTCTTTCTGGGTGAACACATATTAAAGGCTCTTATGGTCTGTGAACACATATACGTGAACACCATATAAGTAATGTCTCCAAATCTTTAGGGCAAATACCACCGCTGCAAGCTCGAGGTCATGAGTCGGATAGTTCTTCTTATGTACGTTAAACTATCTAGAAGCATAAGCTATAAACTTACCTTGCTGCATCAACACACAACCTAGGCTGACTCTGGATGCATCATAATAGATCACATAACCGTCTGAACCCTCAGGTAGAGTCAAAACAAGAGTTGTAGTAAACCTAGTTTTCAGTTCTGCGAAGCTCTTCTCACACTCATCTAACCACTGAAACTTAACCTTTTTCTGAGTTAACTAGTCAATGGAGAAGCTATGGATGAAATCCTTCCACAAACCTTCTGTAATAACTCGCCCAACCTAAGAAACTTTTGATTTCTGTAGGAGAGGTTGGTCTAGGCCATTGCTTCACTGCCTCTATTTTCTGCAAATCCATTCGAATCCCTTCGCTAGACACAATATGCCTATGGAAGGCAACTGATTGCAACCAAAACTCACACTTCCTAAACTTAGCGAATAACTGGCGATCTTTGAGAGTTTGCAGGACAACCCTCAAATGAGTCGCATGTTATTCCTCATTCCTAGAGTAAATGACGATATCATCAATAAAGACAATAACGAACAAGTCCAAGTACTGCTTGAACACCCTATTAATTAAATCCATGAAAGCTACAGGAGCATTGGTTAGTCCAAATGACATAAATACAAATTCATAAAGACCATACCGAGTTCTGAAG
The DNA here is from genome assembly GCA_036250505.1 of Solanum acaule. Classification (NCBI taxonomy): domain Eukaryota; kingdom Viridiplantae; phylum Streptophyta; class Magnoliopsida; order Solanales; family Solanaceae; genus Solanum; species Solanum acaule. Next base: position 16,943 of record JAJOOR010002164.1, on the reverse strand, counting down.
GTTGTTTTCAGAATATCACTATCTCTGACTCTGAGCTGTTGATAATCGGATCTGAGGTCTATCTTCGAGAAATGACTAGCACCCTAAAGTTGGTCAAACAAGTCATCAATCCTGGGGATGGGATACTTATTCTTGATAGTAACTTTGTTGAACTGTCGATAGTCAATGCACATCTTGAGAGAACCATCTTTCTTTTTCACGAACAACACTGGTGCACCCCATGGGGAAATACTAGGTGTGATGAAGCCCTTATCTAAAAGGTCTTTCAACTGTTCTCTCAATTCCTTAAGCTCAGCTGGAGCCATTCTGTAATGAAGAATACAAATAGGCTGGTTATTTGGAAGGAGATCAATTCCAAAGACAATTTCCCTTTCGGGAGGAACTCTGAGAAGATCTTCTGGAAACACGTCTGGGAACTCATTAACTATGGGGACTAACTCAAGAGTCGGGGTCTCGGAACTTGAATGCTTAACCTAAACAAGATGATAGATATACCCCTTAGAGATCATCTTTCTGGCCTTAAGGTAAGAAATGAATCGACCCATAGGCACTGAACTACTACCCTTCCATTCAAGGACTGGTTCGCTTGGAAACTGAAAACCTACGATCCTAGTTCTACAATCGACTGAGGCATAACAGGAATGTAACAAATCCATGCCTAGAATGATATCAAAGTCTACCTTGTATAACTCTACAAGATCGGGTTGTGACTTTTCCGATGAGCATTAACTTTTTTGAAAGGTTGTGACTTTTCTGATACGGTGCCTATTCATTCTCTTTTTTTGGCTATAAAAAGAGGGGTTTCATCTCACTTTTAATCTACAATTTTTTATGTGTTCTACTCTTCTTCTTAAAAAAAATCTAAATGTTATTAAAAATAGTTGATTAAGTTCAAAATTCAATGAAATTTGAGGTACCACATAAAAAAGAGTTGGTGAATAAATTGTAGAAAATCATCCACACTCGTATTTTCCTCTTACTATTTTCATCACATACATACTTCAATACTATTTATATAATTTTAGAACATTTATACCCTTTTAATTAACCTAAATATTTTATTTATTAAAAAAAACTTATTTTCTATGTATAGTCACAATATTTCAACATTCATGTTTCTTCAGTCATAAATCACAACCATTCACTTATAAATTCTAAGGGGTCTCTTTTCTGCAACAATTTGAGATCATTTAAAATTTTCATTAATGATACATCCGCAATCCATTGAAATGGTTTGCTGAAGTTTTTAACATGAAAGTTTAGGTATTGACTTTCTATCAAATAAGAAAAAATAAAGAATAGAGAAATGTGCAATTAATTGTGAACTTTGTTTCAAGCCAAAAACTTCTATATATAGTGCATGAGAATTTTAATTTCTTCAATTAATTTCTTTTGTGTTTTAATTCGATAGAGACATTAATAATTAGTGTTCACATAATGAGTGAACAGTGATGAATACACATGTTGTTGATTATTTCTAATAAAATTAATAGATCAAGTTGTAAGTTGTGGTACAGACAATAATAATAAACAAATACGAAAAATACAGATGATCTTTTTACTTTTCCATTGTTTATTCTTTTACCCTAAAACGAAGGAGTTTTTCCTAATTTTTCTAAAATAGCAGGCATCAACGTAGTCCATTGAATAATTAGTTTTGATTAAAAGTTGTAACACCTTGGAAACTAGTAGGTTAAACTAGAGCCTAAACGTGAGGGTTAAGGGCAAGGGATAAAGTTTTTGGGTGAGGGCCATGGCTAGGGGGCCAAGGCTGCCTAAAAAGCACCAAGCCACTTCCCACCATGACCACGAGGGTCTTCACGACCCATGGTGGCAACCACAAATCATTGTGCCACCCGTGGTAGGTGAGGCAGTAGCTTCATGAATTGCCCAAGCAAAGGCTCCCCTTCACGAGCCACTTCACGGCTCGTGGTGAAGACCACGAACCGTGGGAAGGCTCGTGGGGTAGCCTTAGCTTCATGGGGACTTGTCAAGTTGGGGGAGGTCACTGGTCAAGAGACCACGGGCACCACCACAAGCTGTGGTGCCCTTGACGGGTCATGAAGGTGGGCATAGTCCCTAGGAAGGGGCTGCCTAGTCGAGGGTAGTTTGGTAAATTCCAAATTAGTTAGTTAATTAATGGGGTTGATTTATATTGTTTTATTTCACATATATAAACTATTTTAAGTCATTAAACACCTCCATTTACTTCATTATTCCTAAAAACCCAAAATAGATCATCTTCTCCAAAATTTCTCTCTATAGAGTTCCCAAAAAAGAAAAAGAAGAAGAAGAAGTGGAAGGTAGGGCTTGAGGAATCAACGTCTTTCATCTCAAATTAAGGGGAGAACTCCATTAATGTATGTTATCTTTTAATCTATGGTAGATTTCACCCATAGAGTCGCTTCAAAACTAGATTTCAGAGCTTTCAAAATCCCCAAAAAACTAGGGTTTCACTCTAAGTAATGGGTTCCTTCGTAAAACGTTTTAAATTGTTGATTTATGATGGATTATGATTGAATTGATGACTAATTGATGATTTATGATGAAATTCCCCCAAGAACCCATGATTTCTTTATATTGCTAAATTGATACTTCATGATGTGGGTTGATTGATTATAGGAGAATGTGAAAAGATTATGTCTATATTGATTGAGTTTATTGAATCATGATATTCTCCTTATCTAATGTATTAATTGTAGATGTTTGAGTTGAGTCGGAGTATCTAGTAACAATCTCTTATCCCATAATAATGAACTAAAGTAATGAATGTTAAGTAATCTGTGGGGAATAATGTTAAGCGCCGAGTAGATATGGATTGAGATGGAAGTTCATCCTTGAGTTGAGGTGGGTATCTAGTAGAAATCTCTTGAGATGGATGCTCATCCGTGAATTAAGGCGGGGTATCTAGTAGCAATCTCCCTATCCCATAACTATGTGCCCACATAGGTTATTAGCTAGTGGATCCACCTAAGCTAAATTTTAATGGTCTAACATTAGTCAAGTAGGAATCCCTTATTCGTTGTGGGTAACACAGGGATTCCATGATTGCTCACATGGTCTATGTCGGTTAAGGCTTACCCTCACAATGAATTTTAATGAACTATGTCTTCTAAAGAATGCACTACTTAGTGTGGGTGGGGGTATGGGACTTCATCCATGCATTGCACAAGTAGGCTTTGAGAGTAGTCATGGTGTGTTCTTTAATGTTATAATGTCTAATGAAATGAATGTGCTTATAATGATGCTAATGAGAATGTTGACTTAAAGGCTTAATGTAATGATGAATGCTTAACTTGGATTGTTATTATGAGTTGCTTTCCTTGTCATGACTTATTGAATGTGAATGTTCCTTGTCTATGATGGCCTCAAAGGGATACTTAGTATGAATGGTATTATGGGATGCCATTCATACATTGCACAAGTATAACTTAGGGTTGCCTAAGATGACTGTCCTATTATGTTGTGATGATTTATATGATGAATATGCTTGTGACTCATATTTATACTAAAAGTACATGATGAATCTCAAACTTGTTGAATGCATGGTTTTCAACTAAAATGTCCTTTTTAGCATGGTTTTTGCATGGCTTTCATACTTAGTTCATTCTTGTACTAACCCATATTTCTTCTACATTTTTACAAAGTGTAGGTTTCGGATCATAAGGTGATTTCTACGGTTCAAAGCTTGGATTGACTATTCTCCAAAGCTAGTGGTGAGTCCTCATGGTTCGAGGATGAGAGTTGTTCTTTTCTAGTTTCTTTCATGTCATTTTATGTTTCGAACTATCTTGAAGGGTTGTGACCTATTATTGATTCAAAGTTGTATTAGATGGCCATGTGAGACTGTTTTTAAATAAAGACTCCGATCGTATAGATAAAAGTTGTTAGATTCCGTACCATTTTCTTATGTCTTATGTTATGAATGTTATGAGGCTCCTCGGAGTCTTGGACGTCGTATTACGTCTGAAGTATAGGCACGGGTTGTGACAAACATGGTATTAGAGCATAAGATGTTGGGATGGTTTTAGGATGATGTCTCATAAGCTACGTCTAGTAGAGTCTTGTTCATAGTGTGAAGCACGCCACATTTATGAATGAGAGGCTATAAGTTGTTAGGAAACTACACTTCTTTCATTACTTTAAGTCGTTCCATAGAGTGTTAACTCTATAAGATCTCTCTCCTACTCCTTATCTGATGGTCTTCAAGATGCGACTACTCGAAGGGCTAATGCTACAAGGATTGAGGGAGAAAAAGTTAGTAGTGATGCCAATTGTGCCTATGTGACTAGATAGGACTTGATATGATAGATTTAGATGATATCCTTTAGTATGAATGGGTTGCACTATGGTTATGTGTGTTTGTTGGTAGAAAGTCATGATGAGTTTTGAGGTATGATGAAATATTTCATGAATAGGGTGTTTTAGAAAAGCCTAAATGTGTTGAGAGAGTAGACTCCTCCAAGAAGGGTAGGAGTGTAATTCACCTTGGTTTAGAATCATCTTGTGTGATGGGTGTGAAGTCTTAGTGATGACTTGCTCCGACCTTAGAATTGAAATAAATGAGGCTTAGAAGAGTCTGTATAGGCTTACTCCCAAGGGGGAGATGATGTTCTTAGATATCAAGGTCATTGAGTGTTCTTGATGTTCACGATTTAGGTTTGCTTGAAATTCTCACCTTAAGAGGTATAGAAAGTTTGGAAAGTTTAGTCCTGGTCTTGTAGGCATATGAGACCTTAAGTGGTGTTGGTAAGGTTGCTTGTGAGATAGAGTTGCTTAATGATAACCTCTCTAAGTTAGAAGTACCGGTTGGGATCTTAGACCGGCAAGTTAAGAAATAGAAGAGTAAAGAATTTGCTTCCATGAAAATGTTGAGGAGTGGTATTTTAGTAAGGGTTTTAGTAGAGGATGCTACTACATTGGACAAAGGAGCCCTTCCGGGTGAAGGCACCGGTATGTTGATAGTTCCTTATAGATGTAAATATTCTATTAAGGTACCTATGGTATTTTCATGTTAGCCTTAGTATGGGTTTACTCCCAAGGGGGAGATAGTATGCTTAGAAGGCAAGGTTGTTGAGAGTTCCGATATCGTTATCTCTTTCTTCTATTCCTACTCAAGCTTGAGACCAAGAGTTCCTTGTGGCTTGTTTCATGTTTTGGAGTCATGTGTGATTTATGTGTTTCCATGATTTCCTTATGTTATGCATGTTCTTGATGAATTCATATTTAATGAGAAAATGAGTTTTTATGAATTATGTTCCTCATGTTGATGTGCATTTAGTATGAGTTGCCTATATGCTTCATGACATGAATTGTTAAACATTCTTAAATGTGCTTTTGAGAGTAATTGCATAATTTGCTTAATGATGTTATGATGAGCATGCTTTGAGTTGGAGAAGCTAGTTCCTCTAATGAGTTTGTGAAATGTTGACATTTTAGTGTATAATGGGCTGTTAGATGTAGTTCCTACTTCCTTGTGTTACATTGAGTATGTTAAGAAGGAGTTGAGGTTTCCTCCTATGATTAATGCATTATTTGATGTGTCATGTATGATGGGCGGCTAGTTTTGAGTCTTTAATTCTGTAAGGTGTCTAGATCGTCATTCGAGTAGGAATGTTCCCAAGGGGGAGATAATGTAACACCTCGGAAATTAGTAGGTTAAACTAGAGCCTAAATGTGAGGGTTAAGGGCAAGGGCTAAGGTTTTTGGGTGAGGGCCATGGCTAGGGGGCAAAGGCTGCCTAAAAAGCACCTTGCCACTACCCACCATGACCACGAGGGTCTTAATGACCCGTGGTAGGTGAGGCAGTAGCTTCATGAACTGCCCAAGCAAAGGTTCCCCTTCACGAGCCACTTCACGGCTCGTGGTGTAGAACACGGAACGTGGGAAGGCCGTGGGGTTGCCTTAGCTTCATAGGGGATTGTCAAGTTGGGGGAGGTCACTGGTCAAGGGACCACGGGCACCACCACGAGCCGTGGAGCCCTTGACGGGTCGTGAAGGTGGGCGTAGTCCCTGAGAAGGGGCTGCCTGGTCGAGGGTTTTTTGGTAAATTCCAAATTAGTTAGTTAATTAATGGGGTCAATTTTTATTGTTTTATTTTACATATAAACTAATTTAAGTCATTAAACATCCCATTTACTTCATTATTCCTAAAAACCCATAATAGTTCATCTTCTCCAAAATTTCTCTCTCTAGAGTTCCCAAAGAAGAAGAAGAAGAATTGGAAGCTAGGGCTTGAGGAATCAAGGTATTTCTTCTCAAATTAAGGGGAAAACTCCATCAAGGTATGGTAGATTTTGATCTATGGTAGCTTTCACCCATAGAGTTTCTTCAAAACTAGATTTCAAAGCTTTCAATTTCCCCAAAAAGCTAGGGTTTCACTCTAAGTCGTGGGTTCCTTCCTAAAACATTTTCAATGGTTGATTTAGGATGGATTATGATTGAATTTATGATTAATTGATGATTTATGATGAAAACCCCCCAAGAACCCATGATTTCTTTATATTGCTAAATTGTGACTTCATGATCTAGGTTGATTTATTATAGGAGCATGTGAAAAGATTATGTCTATATTGATTGAGTTTATTGAATCATGATATTCTCCTTATCTAATGTAGTAATTTTAGATGTTTGAGTTGAGGTGGGGTATTGATGTTTATCGTGACCAACGACACTAACTTACGGTATGTGTGTCTACGATCGTCGATAGTATAGTAACCCAACTAAAGGTTGGGGTCGTGTCCCAAGGGAGTGGTTTTGAGAATTGATAGAAAAATAAAATTTAGCTCTAACTAGTCGTAGCTAAAGACATTAACGAACAAAAACATGGTAAATAAAGGGGGTGACACAAAAGTGTCAATTATCGATTTGGGTGTTTTGTTACAAGTAGCAAAAATAGCAAAAATTAACAAGAAAATCAAGTTTGGGGAAATGTTCTTGGGGTGTAACCGCAATACAAGTTGAGATAAATAGTTGGGTACATGCTTTTGGTAAAAATTTGTAAGATAATAGTTACTAGGTTAAACTTTAAATGGAAATAAGTTCCCTCTAGGGCAACTTACCCCGTTTCAAATGCGTTCCTCTCAGACACCCATTTGCCGCATGAAGATCAGCCTATGCCTAACCCCACACACTCTCTCGAGTTGAGTGTTAGGATATGGGACTAGGGCTCACCCTCTCGGGGTGAACCTCATGTCGACCCACTCCTTAGGCCATCAGTCTAGTGGTCTAGGTTTCGCGACCTCCCTCTCGGGCAGGCCGAAAACACATGAGTGTCTTTGTATTTGCAACTACAAACCCTTTAGATTAAACCACAACCACTAGGTGAAATCACCAGTAAACTACATCTAACCTATCAGCAAGCAAGACCCAACAATAATATCAACACATATTTGCTCAATCACACCCCAAGAATGGGGTTTTCAGCCACACATCAAGAAATAAAAAAATATACCTAAAATGATAGTAAAATCAAATGGGTATAAGAAATTAAACCTTAATCTAAGCAAAGGAAGAAGAATAGGGAAGACCCACTTCCAACTTGGGGAAGATGAACTCCTTTCTTCAAGTTCCCAAAAACTCTCTCCAAACTTGAGAGAAAATATCTAAAAAGTACTATTCTATTCTGGAAATTAAAATAAAAGTTCGACTCTTAAAAATAATAATAAGTTCAGTATTTCTAGATTTCAGAAAATAGTGCTGGTGGATCTTTCGGTGAAGTTAGTCGATGTCGCCGAATGACTTCGGAGACTCGCCCTTCATCTGTCTCATCGCCGTTTCGTGCTTGCCTTTAACACCTTCACGTTCTGGACCATTGGGCGGTATAGTACTACTTCCCGAAACTATTCGGTGAAGCGTCGACTGCTTCTTTCATCACATTTTTATCCTTCTCCTTCAAGGCTTCGCGTACTAGAACAAAGGGCGGAGTAAATCCCTTCGGCGAATCGCCAAGTGTGCTTGGCGATGCTCGGGGTTCAGCTTCGTCGTTCTTTTCAGCCTTTTTGTTCCTTTTTGCACCTAAGTGTCCATGCTTTCACTAAAACTTCAAATTCCTGAAACTTAAGAGTTATCATCATATATTTAGACAAAATAAGCATTCGAGGACACTATTCTTATCAAAATAAAGCCCTAATTGAGTCCAAATCGTGGATTCCCCCAACTTAAACTTTTGCTTGTCCTCAAGCAAACTCAAGTTCAGTCGTTCAAAAAGGGTGTCTCAAACAGTGCTACACAAGACTCAAACATGAACATACACAACAAGATTCAAATTACTTATGCAAAGATCAACTATGTACTCAAAGATTCAAGTTGTGACACACAATTACCAGAGATTCTCGTGCTCGCAATACTTGTTACTTGTGCAAGTTCAAGCTCGACAAAAAGTATCTAAATGCCCTCACATGAAGAATGATTTCATATTCACACACAGAGGTTAATTAATTCAAGATCAGGAATCAGATGCAACGCTCACACTCAAAAAGAGAAATACAATGCATGTTTTCACCCATAGGTTTGTCCTTATTTTCCAATCGACTTTCAATTCAGCTTACTCAAGATCAAAAAGGACTTTCTAGGCTTGTAATGGGGCTGAGTGCAAAGGTATGGTCTTTTAGGCTTAGTGACTTTGTTCTCGTGAGATGTGGTATTCTCAAGGCATTCCCTTCTTTTCCTCTATCAATTCTTTTTCTAGTGCTTCTAAGTCACCTTTTTATTCACTTTCATGGATTTCTTGGAACCCGATCTCCTTCGTAAAAAATTTTTTTTTTTATTTTTTTTATTCGAAGGGGTTCCATTTTCATGCAATACCATGGGTTAGGGGGGACTTTTCTTGCACTTCTTGACTTCTCCTTTTCCTTTTCACCACACCCCCAACTTAGGCTTTTGGCCTAAGTTGTCTATTCGCTAAACCACAAATCAAGAGGATTATAGGTAGTGGGTCAAGTAAGGTCTAGGGTTCACCAAGGTTTTTCCAAAGAAAGGTAAGGCTCAAAGGGTCTTCAAAAGAGTTTCTCACGCTCACGGGTAGGCTACAAAAGAGGTATATGTCAAATTTGGCTCACACTCTTTAAAGTTGCCTAAGATCATCTCAAGAGGACACCTTTCTAAATCAATCAGACTAACAGGTCAAATTCTAGGTTTATTCATGCAAGTTTCAAAGCAAGCTAAGCACACAAGGCATTAACACTTAAGTCAAACAAGACTACACACTTTCGCTAGTGTGCAACGGTCATTACAAGAGAATCAATTTGATAAATGGCTAATCACAACGAGATGCAAAGAGTTCACATATTGTCTATGCAACTTCATTTGGCCTCATCGTAGCCGTACATTCATGTTCGTTCAATTGAGAGCACTACTCGAGTCATCAGTATTGATCGAAACCAAGGCTCAAATTTTTGCAAAAGAACAGCCACATTCAATTCACAAGGGGTGGCAAAAATGTGTGAAAAAATCAAAAAAATTCGAAAGGGTCAAAATCATTAACAATTAAAAACAAAAGAGAGTCATGAGCTCAAACATCCACAAAAGCAGTGTAAAAACAATTTAAAACAGAACATCCCAAATATATACAAAAAAAACATGAATGTCAACACAAAAGGTGCTCACCCGATCACAAATAAAAAAAATAGTTTGTCCTCAAATGCAAGTAATACAGAATCCAAAAGGCAAGGTAAAGAAAGACAAAGAGGGAGGTAAAGAGGTGATCGTGGCTAATCTGTTGCTCCATCTGTCTGGGCATCAGTATCTGGAATGACCACCAGAAGAACCAACTCAACTGGATCCCGCAGTAGGAGACTTTGCTAAAGAAGCTCGCACAGCAGCATTTATCATGATTTCTTCAGTCTCGGCTATGTCATTAGCTGTAGCTTCCTCAAATAGCACTTCGTCAGTTTCTGCCTCTGATTCAGGATCAGCTATATGCTCCATTCCATCTACATGTCTTGCGGCATTATGAGGCATTTCGGGCGCATCTGGAACTTCCATTGTTCTAATGATCATGGATATATCAGTGGACTTTAGGTAGTCCACATCTTTCTTCAGCTCTGCAATGGTGGCCTTTATGGCTGTTACTTCCTCTGTGGCTCCTTGATCGTGCTCACACACTAACATCCTGGCCTCTAGAGCATCAATAATAGTAATCAGTGGTCTCATAGCATAGTCGAGGCCAACCTGAATCATGCCTGGAATGGAGCTCTCCGTGTTGGCGGTCCGACAATTAGCAGTTTGGGCAAGCTGACCCATTCGGATCAAAGATGCTTGAGTGATCGGTTCACAGAGGGTAACAGCAGTTGAAGGCCTAGGGGCCAGAGTAGGCAAAGATACCTCTGCAGGTATAGATCTAGTGGTCACAGCTTCCTTCTGTTTCTTTTCTGTCTGGTCCTTAAGATATTCGGCTTCGATCTTTCGGATACTAGTGGAGGCAGTGGCATCCAATTCCACATCCTTCGTTGCATCTCCAGGCACTCGAGCTCTTTTGCATAATTTAGTGATTAATACCGGGAAAGGGAGAGATGTCTGGCCCTGCTTTGCACGCATATGGATTTCAGAGGAAATGATCTTCCCAAGATTTATCCTAGTTTTTTTCACGATGCATCCAAGACAAACTGCCTTAGCATGATGAAGAATTGATTCATTCTGTGATGACATAACTGTGCTGCTGATGAATCCAAACCAGTACCGTGCAGCTATGCTCAGATTTTTCTTCTCAATTGCAGTTCCATCTACTAACCATGTTGGAGCATTATCATCTGAGACTAGCGGGGCTAATCACTTTTTCATTGCATCCAGCTTCTGTGTCCTGATCAAGTGCTGGTAGTGGTCATTAATCTTATCGTACATTCCCAAAGCTACGTTGATAGTTTCACTATCACAGGCTACCTTCCTTCCTCTGACAACCACGTGGTCAGCTGCTTTAAAAGATGAGACCAACCTTTTCTGTTGAGGTACTAAAGCACTGTATGCATCGTAGAATTCTCTAACCCAGCTTGGTATGTAAGAGTCGCGATGTCTTGTGAAGATTTGGAATTTGTGGTATTTCAGGCACTCCATCACTTCTTGATACCTATCAATAACCCTATCTATGGAAAGTCGTTTCTCCTCAATGATCGTTCTCAGACCGTCCGCCTTTGATCTATTCATTGATCCATGTTTGGGACCTTGTACTGGATGTGCCAGCACTAATGCTTGCCCTGGAGCTGGAGGAGTTGGAGTGGTGGATTGACTATCTCTGATCCGATATGGATCATGTATCCTTTTGGATCATAACTCAGCCCTCCTTGCCTTTGTCTGGTAATCTTCATCAGATTCTGCACTCTCACTGTTATATGTGGGTGGCTCGGTGGTGTAGAAGCCTGTGCTGTCAGAGCTTGCATTGGATAATTCGAGGGCTTTGCCCTTCCCCTTGCTTTTTGAAGTTATGGTAGCCTTACCCCCGAGTTGAGGTGTATTTTCTCTGATCACGATTCCTTTCTCCCTCCCTCTAGTCTGTTATTTGGCCATATCTGCAAAACGTTAGAGAGAATAGTGAATAATTACATTGAAGCACAAAATTTCAAACAGACTCACCGATCTAATCAGCAAATCGTCAAACCTCTTCGGCGATCATAAATATGTCCGCCGAAAATTATAGAGCCCACAACACTTAAGATAAGAAATTAAAGGTGATTTAGGTCTAGTAGGCGAACCGCTGAGTGATTCGGCGAGCTCAACTCAGCTTGCCGACTGACTTAACGTGCCTAAGATTCAACTCACCTTTCAAAATCGATCGCACAAACCTCAAAAGCAAAATTAAACCATGCATTAATGAAATTTATCCCAGACCCATGGCACCCATTCATGGTCAACACCCATTATGCATAGTTTTCCACATTTAGATTCAAGGTAAGCAGAGTGAAAAAGAAATTCGAACAGTAAAAGCAAATAGGCCCCAATTTGCAAATCAGAAGCAGGTACTCAAAAATGTCTACTCATATCAGAGAGATCTAACACACATTAGTGGACTCCTAGATTGCAGATGAGGTTGAACTCTTCAAAAGTGAACAGGGGCTTTTCAGAAACTAACCTTTTTGCTGAGTAAACAAAATTGTAATGGTAGGCGGCAACGAAAAACTGAGTTCCAAGCGCTAATCTGTGACTAAAGTACTAATTCAAGGTGAGAAAGTGTAAATTACTACATTGGTGTGAAGTTATGGAGTTTTAAAGTGAGAAAGAATGAAGAAGTGTGGTTGTTGGCAATATATGTTGTTCAATTTGTGTCCATTTTGCGACGTTAGTCGCACTCGCCAACCTACTCGGCGATTCGTTGAGTGGTCATTTATCCCTCCATTTCTGTAAAGCATTAGTTTCTTGGGGATTAAGTTGGCGGACTGAGTCGACATCGCCAAACAGGTTGGCAATACGCCGACTACTTTTCATGTTAACCGAGTTTTACAGGCTCTGTGTAGCACTTGCATTGACCCAAACAGTGAATCCAGTCGGGGTCGCCGACCTACTTGGCATTTTAAGGAACAAACTTCTGCTCGCCAATCTTCACTTTTCTGCAATTCCTTCACTTTAACCTACGGCATCAACGCACCATTATTCCTAAAAGCAAAAACCTAGTCATTTACGACCCTGGATTACCTCCCAAGAAGCGCCTTATTTACCGTCGTTGCATGACGCAAGTCATTGCTCAAGTTTCGTTGTTGGGGTTTGCCATGTCCTCATTAGGCCACCCCTTGTTTCTCTGCGGATGGAGTTGAGGCAGCGCATGACTCATTAGGTCCTCGAGTAGTTGGACAGCTTTAGAATGAGACCAAATAATTTGTTTCATTCCTTCAATATCCTCTTTCAATCCCTCCAGCCCTTTGCCTTGCTCGGTCACCTTACGGATAATTTTTAAGAGCATTCCCTCGATGCGTTTGATCTCCTTGTTCTCATTGTTTCTTCTATTATGAGGGGGAATGTATTTATCCTTCCTTTTTAAATGAGCTTCGACATTCACCATATTTCTTTTTAACTCATCCATTTGAGTCATTAGTGTGGTCATGAAGAAATCCTTTTCAACCCCTTGGCTCATTTTAGCCATATTGTCAAGCAGTTGGACTGTTATTGTATATGGCTTCTTTGATATCTCGCCAGGAAGGAGTTGGTCAACCAACATCTTGTTTCTGGGGCCAAGACTTCGGTAGAAGCAATCAAGGAGGATTGTACCGAGAATACCATGAGTGGGGCATTGTGTTAACAGTTCATTGAATCTTGCCTAGATCTCATGGATCCGCTCATCTTCCAATTGCTTGAAGGTTAGGATACGACCCCGATACATCATTACCTCTAATGGAGGAAACTCCATTAGCTCCCGAATATTTCTCGACATGCTTGTTTCCCCTATTTAGATTTAGACATATCACCAAACAAAACTAAGGATTAAGTTAGTAAGCTATGACTAAGAAGAACAAAAACTCTATTAATCTAAAAATTCTCAAATAACACCACTCCTCGGCAGCTGTGCCATTTTGATGCTTATTGTGACCAATGACACTAACCTACGGTATGAGTGTCTACGATCGTCGATAATATAGCAACCCAACTAAAGGTTGGGGTCGTGTCCCTAGGGAGTGGTTTTGAGAATTGATAGAAAAATAAAATTTAACTCTAACTAGTCGTAGCTAAAGACATTAACGAACAAAAACATGGTAAATAAAGGGGGTGACACGAAAGTATCAAATATCGATTTGGGGGTTTTGTTACAAGTAGTAAAAATAGCAAAAATTAACAAAAAAATCAAGTTTGGGGAAATGTTCTTGGGGTGTGACCGCAATACAAGTTGAGATAAATAGTTGAGTACATGCTTTTGATAAGAAATTTATAAGATAATAGTAACTAGGCTAAGCTTTAAATGGAAATAAGTTCCCTCTCGGGCAACTTACCCCGTTTCAAATGCGTTCTTCTCGGACACTTATTTGCCGCATGAAAACCAGCCTACGCCTTAGCCCACTCACTCTCTTGAGCTGAGTGTTAGGATATGGGACTAGGGCTCACCCTCTCGGGGTGAACCTCATGTCGACCCATTCCTTAGGCAATCAGTCTAGTGGTCTTGGTTTCGCGACGTCCCTCTCGGGCAAGCCGAAAACACATGAGTGGCTTTGTATTTGCAACTACAAACCCTTCAGATTAAACCACAACCACTAGGTGAAATCACCATTAAACTATATATAACCTATCAGCAAGCAAGACCAAACAATAATATCAACACATATTTGCTAAATCACACCCCAAGAATAGGGGTTTTTAGCCACACATCAAGAAATAACAAAATACACCTAAAATGATAGTAAAATCAAATGGGTATAAGAAATTAAACCTTAATTTAATCAAAGGAAGAAGAATAGAGAAGACCCACTTCCAACTTGGGGAAGATGAACTCCTTTCTTCAAGTTCCCAAAAACCCTCTCCAAACTTGAGAGAAAATATATAAAAAGTACTATTCTATTCTGTAATTTAAAATAAAAGTTTGACTCTTAAAAATAATAATAAGTTCAATATTTATAGACTTCAGAAAATAGCGCTGGCGGATCTTTCGATGAAGTTAGTCGATGTCGCCGAATGACTTCGGCGACTCTCCTTTCGTCTGTCTCGTCACCGTTTCGTGCTTGCCTTCAACACCTTCACATTCTGGACCATTAGGTGGTATAGTACTGCTTCGCGGAACTATGCGGCGAAGCGCCGACTGCTTCTTTCATTGCCTTTTTTATCCTTCTCCTTCAGCGCTTCGCATACTGGAACAAAGGGCGGAGTAAATCCCTTCGGTGAATTGCCAAGTGTGCTTGGCAATGCTCGGGTTTCAGCTTCGTCATTCTTTTCAGCCTCTTTGTTCCTTTTTGTGCCTAAGTGTCCATGCTTTCACTAAAACTTCAAATACCTGAAACTTAAGAGTTTTCATCAAATATTTAGACAAAATAAGCATTCGAGGACACTATTCTTATCAAAATAAAGCCTTAAATGAGTCCAATTTGTGGACTCATCAGGTATCTAGTAACAATCTCGTATCCCATAATAATGAACTAAAGTAATCAATGCTAAGTACTTCGTGGGGAATAATGTTAAGCACCGAGTGGATATGTATTGAGATGGATGCTCATCCATGAGTTGAGGCAGCATATCTAGTAGAAATCTCTTGAGATGGATGCTCATCCGTGAGTTAAGGCAGGGTATCTAGTAGCAATCTCCCTATCCCATACCTATGTACCCACATAGGTTATTAGCTAGTGGATCCACACCTAAGCTAAATGTTAGTGGTCCTACCTTAGGCAAGTAGGAATCCCTTATTCGGTGTGGGTAACACCTGGATTCCATTCCATGATTTTCTTACATGGTCTATGTCAGTTAAGGCTTACCCCCACAATGAATTTTAATGAACTATTGCTTCTTAAGAATGCACTACTTAGTGTGGGTAGGGGTATGGGACTTCATCCATGCATTGCACAAGTAGGCTTTGAGAGTAGCCATGGTGTGTTCTTTAATGTTATAATGTCTAATGAAATGAATGTGCTTATAATGATGCTAATGAGAATGTTGACTTAAAGGCTTAATGTAATGATGAATGCTTAACTTGGATTGTTATTATGAGTTGCTTTCCTTGTCATGACTTGTTGAATGTGAATGTTCCTTGTCTATGGTGGCCTCAAAGGGATACTTTGTATGAATGGTATTATGGGATGCCATTCATACATTGCACAAGTATAACTTAGGGTTGCCTAAGATGTTGATCCTATTATGTTGTGATGATTTATATGATGAATATGCTTGTGACTCATATTTTATACTAAAAGTACATAATGAATCTCAAACTTGCTGAATGCATGGTTTTCAACTAAAATGTCTTTTTTAGCATGGTTTTTGCATGGCTATCATACTTAGTTCATTCTTGTACTAACCCATATTTCTTCTACATTTTTACAAAGTGTAGGTTCCAGATCTTCAGGTGATTTCTACGGTTCAAAGCTTGGATTGACTATTGTCCAAAGCTAGTGGTGAGTCCTCATGGTTTTAGGACGAGAGTTGTTCTTTTCTAGTTTCTTTCATGTCATTTTATGTTTCAGACTATCTTGAAGGGTTGTGACCCTATTATTGATTCAAAGTTGTATTAGATGGCCATGTGAGACTGTTTTTAAATAAACACTTCGATTGTATGGATAAAAGTTTTTAAATTCCGTACCATTTTCTTATGTCTTATGTTATGAATGCTATGAGGCTCTTCGGAGTCTTGTACGTCGTGTTACGTCTAGGGTGTAGGCTCAGGTCGTGACAAAAGTCCACTATTTCAAAAATAGATTTTCGCTTTTACTTATAATATGATTATATAACCATGATAATAAATATTTTTTAATAGATATGCAAGTAAAAATGAACAGAGAAAGTAAAGTGTTTGGTGAAAAGAGATTTCAATCAAATGGAGAGACTAGAGTTAATATAGCTTCTTCCTTCTTCATTGGCTATGAATTGTGTTCCATATATTTTTTTTCTTTTTGTATATTTATATTGAGTATAAAAAAGTTTTTAATTATGAATTTCATGTTATTTTGTGTTTATTTTAAACTAAGAAAATGTTATGTAACAAGATACACTCCTTGCTAGCTATATGAAATTAGATAAGGAAATAGTGCTCGATCATAAAGTGATCTTAAATCAAATTAAAGATTCTATAAATGATACATTAAATTTTATTCATCTATCATTTTTTTTTAATTGAAAATGTTTAAGGTTTTATGTTACGATAACTTCTATAATATACTAGATACTAGATACTTTCATTAGACAACAACTATATGATATGTATGCGGCAGAAAAAAAGGAGAAGACTACAATTCCACAAAGATAAGGTAGAAACTTAAACAAATGAAATATTTTTTTCATTATAGGTGATGTTTTTCATATATTAACATTAAATTATGCTACTGATATAT
>JAJOOR010002163.1:0-75952 GCA_036250505.1 Solanum acaule | reverse complement strand
TTCATACATAACCTTCATAGCATAACTTCATAAACATATGCATCATAATCATCAATTCACTTCACATCTGTTGCCTTCAAGGCCATGATCTCAACATGCATAGATAGACAAGAAGTGAACACCTCCACCATAAGTGGATCAAACCACACCATATCAATTCTCATACTATAGACTAGAAGTTAGGTCAACTTACCAATTCTCCAAGCCATGATCACCATGGATCAATCCTCAACAATTCATAATCAATTGACATAGGTAGCAATAGGAATCAACAATGTAATTCAATATCATAAACATAGTCTAAGTACAATTCCATAAACAAAGGGATCTACCCATAACTTTGCCCATAAGGCAATAATCCTCAACTCATCAATATACTAACAATTCAACATGAATAAGTAAAGATAATCATAAGAAACATTAATACAATCTAATCTAAACATAATTTCACCAATAGAGATCATATTCACAAAGACCCACATCATAGGCCAATTTTGAGAATTTGGGGATCATGGGTTCTTTAAGAATTCCTTTGAAAATTGTCTTAAAAACATTAATTCCACATTAATTCATCAATAGAATTATTTAGAAAATCGTTTGACAAGGAACCCATGTTTAGATTGAAAATTGGGAATTTTGGTCTTTGAATCACTTTTGAAAATCTTTGATAGAACTCCTTGAATGAAAGGTTATTCAAGAATCAAGAGTCACCATACCTTAATTATTGAAGACCCATGAAATTGAAAAAGAAATCAGTTGAAAACCCATCTTCTAGCTTGAGCTTCATCAAGGTCTTCAATGGAGTTTTTGAGAGAATCTATTTTGAGAGGGAAGGGTCAATTTGAAGAATGGGGTCTAATTTTAGGATTTGGGGTTTTAACCAACTTAAAATACCCTAAAATAGGTAGAATAACCGTTTATAACAAGTACCCAACGTACCCCTCACTTAGTTGGACCTTTTTAAATAAGTCAAACTTGAGTTTTATTTTTGCAGATTTCGTCGGGAAACAAGTTCGCGACGCGGAGGTGTTCCCGCAAGTTTCTAGAAATTAAATTCCGAGACAGTGGAGTTCGCGACATGTCCGCGACGCGGACCAAATTTTTGGCCTATGGTGGAGCTAGTCCGCAATGCGGACATGCTCCTTCCATGAGCATTTCTCAAGCTGCCCTGGCAGCTTGCTTGGCCAAGGTTGGGGTCCTCCTCGGGGTCCCTTAGGGTGGTCCCCGGGGTGTCGTATTCAAACGTTTTGACCCAATGAACATATATTAAGACACTAGGGTCACCTCCACTGATTTTAGACTCCAAACAACACATAAAAAAATGAACAACATACTAGAACACACTAACACGTAAAAGACTAGTTTCCGAACGTTTTGGTCGTCCCTTGACGTTTGACTTCCAAACTCTTTAAAACTGACTAAAAAGGCTATTCTTCATTATTTTGACAAGTTATTAATGCATAAAACCCATGTGAGGCTCTATTTTATACTACTTTATTTTGAGGGTTGTGACAGCCTCCAACTGATGTCGCTCTCTCTTCATTTCCCATCGGGCCTCGTCAGTATCAGAAGTATTCGTAGATGAGAGATGGAGCTTCCCATCCACACATGAAGCATTGGGTGGTGGCATAGTGTCGCCAAAGAGTGCAGTCATCACCACATCATCCGTCTTATCCAGAGATGTGTGTTTGGGTGTAGCCTCGGCGGGAGAAAGGAGAGCATCAACATCAGACCGGAGCTTAGTCAACTCCATCTGAAAAGTAGTAATATTAATCATCGGTCCATGGCTCTCTAGTACTCGCAGCTCAAACGCGTCTAGCCACTTGTGGACTGCCTGAATCTTAGCGTCCATCATCCGCTCTATACAAACCTTGTACTCCTCAACAGATCACTGCATCTAGGGCCTCATGTGTTGCAGAAGGGTGGCCATCTGGGTCTCTAACTTCTGGACTCGGGCGGCCAAGTCAACACCCAAAGGTGGTAGGTCAAAGATGGTCCCTTTCGCGGTCCCGTGGGATTAGCATCATTTTTAATAAGGCCGACGTTCACAGTCTTCGTCGCCTCAATCAACCTATCACAATGCCAAATAGGCACTGAAGCCTCCCTACATAGATGAAAGAAAAGACAAGAGAAGGGCAACGTGGTAGTAGTCTTGAAAGCCCTCTTGCGAATCTCGGCAATCAAGATGCGAGAAAAATCAAGCTCTAGCCCCGCCATGATCGCTTCTAGCATCATGGCCCTATCCCAATTCACAATGTTGTCCGCTTGTGTTGGGGACAATCTAGTTCGAACGATGGACCAAAATAATGTTGTAGTGAAGCTCAAGGTTGCCTTTCTCATTGGCAAAGTAGTGTTTCACACCCACTTAGTGCTCTTTCCCACCTCGGCTATATGACGGGCCATCCATCTCTGTAAGATCTTACGCTCCTCGGCATCCCTCTGAAATGCCCCACTCTGAACCACACCCATCCTGTAGTCATACTCTGTTGTGTTGATCGGCAAAGTGTAGGTTGGACCGTAAATAAAATAGTGAATTGTCATGACCCAGGGGTACCCCCAAGACGTAACATGGAGTACTTGACCCCAAAGGGGTCGCATACAAGCCCTTAGCAAAATCATAACATAAGATCATAGAAAATATGGGAAAAATAAATTTTCTTTTAATCATACAATCGAAAACACTTTCCAAAAACAAGCGGAAGTCTTTACTAACTCTTTGTCTAAAACCATCTATTAAAACTCTTGAATAAAAGCCTTGGGACGTAGCCGACATAAGTGTCTAAACATAAAGAAAATGACAAAAAAGGAACATAAGGGGTTTGTCCTCGAAGCTATGAGGACTCACCAATTCTTCAACTCTTCTTGCTTCTTAGAAACCTAGCCTCCAAAGCAACTCAAGCCTCCAACCCTACATTTGGTTAGAATCTAGGCAATATGCGTTAGTACAAAATGTACAAAGTATGAAAGCTAGCACAACATCATAAGAGCATCTCAAATGGTTAGTCAACATAAGACATAAGCATAAGAGATAATAACACAATCATAGCACAATCTCCAACATAAGCATCATACAATCATAAGCCAACATAAGACATAAGTAATGAGCATAGGAGATAAGTCATATTCATATAAGAATAGTTTACTCTTAGAAATCTATACCATAATTAGGGGTGTGCAAAAACCGAACCGACCGATAAACCGAACCGAAAAAAATGTTATTGGTTTATTGTTATTTGGTTATTGGGTTAATGGTTATTTAATGGTTTTACAAAAAAAAATTATTGGGTTATCGGTTCGTTATTGGTTTTTAATATTGGGTTACTGGGTTAACCGATAACCCATTAAGAATATAATAATTTACTATTTTAATTTTTAGTTATACATATATATAATATATTAAAAAAAATAATTAATATAATTAGTAGTATATTAGACTAAAAATATAAAAACCCTACGCAATAATTAACACTACTTAACAATTAACTCTCCTCTCTACTTTTAGTTATTTAACCTTTAGGTTTTACTTTTTAGTATTACTTATTTACTTTAGTTAGTTTATAATTGACTAATATTAGCTTTTGCACGATTATAAATATCTGCAATTTCATTAACGTCAGGAATTCAGATTGTGTTTTTTTTTTAAAAATAACATAAGAACTTCATTTAGTTACCATAAGCATGGCCTCATTTGTTACTGTTTTGACTTTTGTCTATGGTTTTATTTGATTCTCTTTATTGCATAAAGGGAACCTCGTTTTATATATTATGGTGTTTGAAAATTGACCAAGTCTTTGTTATGATGACCAAAATACAACAAGTTGGTCTTTGTTGTCCCGTTTGGAATGATTATTTCGATGTATGCGTATTGCGTCAAATTATTGGATAAGTCATATATTTGTTTTGAAAGTATTTTCTTATTGGTTAAACCAAAAATCGAACCGTTAAAGACTTAAAACCAATAACAAATATCTTATTGGTTTGGTTTTCGATTTAGCATATTTAAAAACCAAAAATTGATAAACCGAACCGATAATACTTAAAACCGAACCAAACCGACCGATACACACCCCTAACCATAATAGCACCATTCTCAAGTAACTTCAAAAGCATACAAGTGCAAAGCAAGAATAGCATCCCATAATACCACCCAAGCCAAGTACCCCTTTTTAGTCATCTTAATCATACTCTATATATATATGGTCAACTTTTAAGCTTCTTTACCATAAGGATATCATACTTCTAAGGAAACTCAAGGCACACTTGTGCAATGCATGAAAGGCATCCCATAATACCCTTCACACTAAGTATCATCTTGAAGTCAATATAGTCATATTTACCCTCCTTTAGTCTCACTGTTTAGCTTACTTCATATAGACAAGGAAATTACCATCCTTAGTTAACATATCATGGAAGGAAACTATAGCACAACCTTATCTTAAAACACATCACTTATAAGAACTCTTTCTTGAATGACCCTAAGTCATACTTGTGCAATGCACGAATAGCTTCCCATAATACTACTCATGCTAAGTACTACTTTTAGGTCCTCATACTAATACTTCTTGATTTGGAACCTAGTTCCTCTCTATAAATTTAGAACACTATGAGGTACTCTCTTAAGTACATCTTAGTTCATTATTAGATTGAACCCTATGAGATACTACTCTTAGCATGTCTAGGTTCATCATTTATATGGACACGATGAGTTACTACCTTAAGCATGTCTAAGTCCATTCATACTCTTGAACACTATGAGGTACTTCACTAAGTAAGTCTTAGTTCAATTATGCTTTGGAACACTATGAGATGCTTCTTCAAGCATGTCTTAGTCCATTGGATATGGATATAGTTACTATAAACCTTAACTCAACTACATGAAGTCTTCCATCTCATGAGACCTAGCTTTGGGAAAACCCACACTCTACTACGTAAGAGTTCCCTCTTTAACTTGGATAGTCCTCACATCAACTAGGTGTGGTTCTCCTTTCTTCTTGGCGTCCGGACCCTATCTTGTGTGACACTCCATCTTATCTTCAATATCCACTTGGAGCCAAGCATACACCCCAAGGTTTACTTGTTAGGCCTTGCTTAGCACTCATAACTCATGGAAGGATGTCCTTGACAACCAAACCATGTTCAAGTGATTCTATCACTTCATACTTTCAAACATTCATAAGGTAGGTTAGGTGAGTATAGGCCTTTCACCATAATTGTACCTATTAGACTTCTACTTCTCTTTTAGACTTTACTCTCGAAGCCTTAATACTTTTAGTTCATCACATTGGCTTTACTCTCAAAACCCTAGTGATTAACCTTCATGACTATGAGTCTTCACTCTTGATAATTTTACAACATCAAAGCATATCATGAACCTAAGTTACAAGGCATTCAATCACATTATTAATTACTAGGTGATTCTAGCCATATTTCACCTTAAAGGTTCAATACCATCATCACAAGTCAAGATCAATCACATTCAATAAGATCTAGTTCAATTCATGATTTCAGAATCCCATTCTTGAATAAGTTCTATGCATGATGACAATTCTAGAAGATCTATCAAGAATCACCAATTTCTCATCAAAAGACATAAACCCACATACTTTGATTTCTAGGGTTAATCATGGAATTCACATAAATTCTTCATAATAACATGAATTAAAACTAAATTAATCATATATATGTATTATCCAACCATTTGGAATGATACCCATCTAAAACCCATACATTGCAAGTAACCCTAGTCTAGATTGGGGTTCTTCATCACAAATCTTGGGGATTTCTAGGGGACTTTATGGGTGGAAGAACCCATAGATGAAAAGCTAAACATACCTGTAATCAAAGCTCTAATGAAAGCTTTCACCAATGGACTTTGTTCTTGACCCAAGCTTCAAGCTCTATCTTCTTCTTCAATGGGGTTTCTTTCAAGAGAGAAATATTTGAGAGATGAGTGACTTGGGGTTTTGATTTAGAATGACTTAGTTGGGGTGGTTTATGACTTAGATATATATATATAGGTCCATAAAACCCATATAAAACGACCCTCACACAATACTAATTAAATATGTAATTACTTAAAAACCCTTCAACTAGGCAGCCCCGTCTAGGTATCACGCCCACTTGGACGGTCCGTCAAGGGTACCACGGCCCGTGGTGGTGCCCGTGGTCCCTTGACCAGTGGCCCTCCTTAATGTGCCAAGCCCCTAAATTCTAAGGCATTTTCACGACCACTTTTACGGACTGTGGTCAAGGCCACAGATCGTGAGGTGGCTCGTGGACTTGGTGCAGTAGCTTGGCCTCAAGGCCTTGCCTCCCAAGTGACTAAGAGGTCTTCACGGACCACTTCACGGTCCATGGTCAAGACCATTGGCCGTGAAAGTGGTCGTGGTCTTGAGGCAGACTTGGCCAAGGTTGGGCAGCCTTGGCCCTTGGTTAAGGCTTTGCCCCCTTGGCCTTGGCCTTTGCCCTTGCAGCCCTATACCAATCCATAAATGACCTTCTAAACTTTGGGGGCCTAACATGTACCTTGACGTTCAACCACTAAACCTCTCATTCTAATTACGAAAAGTCTCATCTACGACTTTATTCTTCATACATGTAACATTCGTCCTCGAATGACGATTCTAAACACTTCTTATAGGAAACGACTGAAGACTAGCAGCCCAACAACATGCAACATATCTAAAGCACATAAACAAGGAGGAAAACTTCAATTCCCACCATACCAACCCAATGCAATAAAAATGAAGTAGGAACTTCATCAAACAA
The DNA here is from genome assembly GCA_036250505.1 of Solanum acaule. Classification (NCBI taxonomy): domain Eukaryota; kingdom Viridiplantae; phylum Streptophyta; class Magnoliopsida; order Solanales; family Solanaceae; genus Solanum; species Solanum acaule. The sequence continues at coordinate 69,184 of JAJOOR010002163.1, read as the reverse complement.
CCCATTTATGCATGACATTCTCATAACTAGTCATATTCAAGGAGGAACTACCATCTCCTAATCATATCATGCTCAACACACTCTCATGGAGCCCATATGCAATTTACTCTAAAAAAGTATTCATTTCAAGGAGGAATCTTTCAACTCCAAAACCAAAGCATGCTCAAATACTCATCTCATGAAGTCTATATGCAACTCTACTCAAATGCACTTCAACATGAGAAAACAATGCATATAAGTCATTTCTAACAAGACCTAAGCATTTTCTTAAACATGCACATAAGGAAATAATGGCAACAAATAACATACATTAACCTTACTAAGTAGGCACACTATCTCCCCCTTGGGAGTAAGCCTACACAAGTTCTTGTAAACATAATTCATAACATAAGGCACAATGAAGCACCACTCATAATAAAGACAACTTCAAGTCCATTATAACAAGTCTCAAAAGACAAGAAATCCGGAAAGTTACTAAAGCATAAAGACACATACCGAAAGGGACATAAGGAGATCACTCTTGATCTTCTCTAGATTGGAGAGAATAAAACCTATTCTTTTTTTGAGGCTCCTCATCAACACCACTAGAGTCAACTTTCTTACCCTCTCTTCCTTTATCTTTAAGGGACCGAGCAATCTCTCACTTTGTGCCCCTCCTTTACATCCATAGCAACTATCCATGCCGGCTAGGCACTTACCAAAATGATTCCTCCCACATTTGGTGCAACTAGGCTTAGGAAATGGAGAGTCTTGGCCGAAATTTTTTTGTCTAGACTTGGACCTACCTTTCTCATCGGACTTAGCATTGGGAAAGTTTCCCATCATCCGTTCTAGCTCTTTTCCCCTCCCTATTTGTTTTCTTAAGATTTTTCTCCTTAATTTGTTTGACATGAACCATGAGGTTTGAAATATTCATACTAGGGATAAGCATTGCCGAACGACACTCATTTTCTAATAACTTGGACACTCCTAACACAAATTTATTCATTCTAGCCCTTGAGTCCGCCACTAAAGTTAGAGCATACTTGGATAGTTGGGTGAACATAAAAGCATACTCCTTTGCACTCATACCTCTTTGACGAAGGTTAATAAATTCTTGCATCTTTCGTTCCCTCAACTCTAGGGGAAAGAACCTATCTAGGAATGCTTCTTTGAACCCTTCCCACTCAATTAGGCCTGCTTCTACCTACTTACTATCTTTCTATTGTTCATACTAAATTTGTGCTATGTCCCTCAATTGATAAGCGGCTAATTTTGCTTTCTCTACCATAGTCAAACCCATGATGGCAAGCACCTTATACACCTCATCTATAAAACCTTGAGGATCTTCTTCCATCTTGGAGAAATATAACTCCGGAGGGTTCATCCTCAAAAACTCCCTTACTCTAGAAGCACCCATCCCCCTTATTGGGTTTTCCGGAGCCACCACATCTCTATTGGCTTGCGTCGTCCAGGTTTGAGCCAATAATTGCATAGAATCCCTAAACTCCGCTAGGGTGGCATTCCCAATTGAAGGGTCATTTTGAACTTGAGGAGGATCTTGGTCAGGGACTTGTGGAGGAATCTCTTGTTCTCCATTATCTTCATCATCCCTCCTAGCATTGGCCCTAGTATTAGCCAAAACCTGAAAACCATAGGGCAAAGGTTAGGAGAAAGACCTACTAGATCTAAACTCTATAGCACAACTTGAGAGAATGAAGAAATGAGATTTCCTAAACATCCAATAGCCTCCTATTCATAAATGTGGCATGCTTCACATTTATGAACAAGACCCTACTAGATGTGGTTTGAGACAATCCTAGAACCATTCTAAACCTTGTGCTCTGATTACCAAGTTTGTCACGACCCGGGGTATCCCCTAGACGTAACATGGCGTACTTGACCCCGAAGGGGTCGCATACAAGCCCTTAGCAAAATCATAACATAAGATCATAGAAAATACAGGAAAAACTAAATATTCTTTTAATCATACAATCAAAAACACTTTCCATAAACAAGTGGAAGTCTTTACTAACTCTTTGTCTCAAACCATCTTTTAAAACTCTTGAATAAAAGACTTGGGACGCATCCTACATAAACGTCTAAACATAAGGAAAATGACATAAAGAAACATAAGGGGTTTATTGATGAGTCCATAAATTGGACACATTTAGGGCTATATTTTGATAGAATTAGTGTCCTCAAATGCGTATTTTGTCTCAATATCTGATGAAAACCCTTAACTTTCAGGTATTTGGAGTTTGAGGGAAAGCATGGACACTACTTAGCAAAAAGAAACAAAGGCAGCTGAAAAGAATGAAGAAATGAAGATCTGCGGATCACCGAACCAATTCGGTGAATCACCAAAAGATCTTAGTCTCGCCTTTTGTTCCAGTGTGCTGAGCCACAAAGGAAAGGATCAAATCGGCGGTGAAAAGAAGCATTCAACGTGTCGCCAAGCAGTTCCGTAAAGTAGTACTATGTCTCCCAATGATCCAAAACACAACGATGTTAAAGGATAGAGCAAGACAGTGATGAAACCTACCAAAGGGCAGATCGCCGAGCGATCTCGACTAACGACGCTGAATGATCTGTTGTAGCACATATTTTTGAAAACTATAAATACTTGTTGAAAATTATTATTTTAGTATCAAATTTTTAGCTTTGAACAGTAATATTTCAGACATGGCTTCTATTTTTGAGTTCTAAGTTTGAGGAGGGTTTTGAAGAACTTGAAGGTTCAAAGGGTTTCAACTCCATGATTTTGGACTTCGATCTTGTGGATTCTTCACTCATGACTTGTTTTGAGACTTAAATCTTCATACCCATTTGAATGCAAACTCATTTTGGTATAAATTTCTATCTCTTTAGCATGTCTAGCTAAAACCCAATTCTTGGGGTGTGATTTTGTGAATATAGGTTAGATTATCTGTTGGGTCTTGCTTGTTGGTGATTTATTTGTTGTTTTGATGTGATTTCGTTTAGTAGTTATGGTGTAACTTAATGAAATTGTAGTTGCAAATACGATTTCACCTTTATGTTTTCGGCTTACTAGAGAGAGAGGTCGTAAAACTAAGACTACTAAATTAATGGCCGGTGGGAGTGGGTCGACATGAGGTTCAGCTCGAGAGAGTGAACCGTAGTCTCATTCCCACACACTCAGTTCGAGAGAGTGAGTGGGATAAGGCGGAGGTTGTTCTTCATGCGGCAAGTGGGTGTACGAGAGGAACCCATTTGATTCGGGGTAAGTTGCTCGAGAGAGTATTTATCCACACTATAGTCTAGCCTAGTCACAAATATTCAATGATATTACTACCAAAAGCATGTACCTAATGATTTAGTCTATCCCGTATTCCTATCACATCCCAACAATCCCATCTCAATATTAGTATATTTCTTTATTTTTACTATTTTTTCTGATTTTTGCTTACTTGTTACAAACCCCCATTGTTAATTGACGCTTGTGTCACCCCTTACATTTAGTATGTTTATATTCGATAATGTTTATAGCTACGACTAATTAGAACTTAATTTTATTTTCCTCTTAATTTTCACCACCTCTTCCTTGGGACTCGACCCCAACCCTTGATTGGGTTATTATACTATTACACAATCATATACACTTGTTTTGGAAATTGTGTTTTGATTATGCAAACATCAAAATGGCGCCGCTGCCGGGTTATGGTGTTACTTGAGAGTTTTTGGTTTAAGCAAAATTTTGTTTTGATTAGTCATAGTTGACTCATTTTACTTTTAGTTTTGTTTTCTTTCTGTTGATATGTAAGTAGTAAATTGACAATGGCTGAGATGGACCAAGAAGTCGAGTGGGACTTCACGTTAGCCGCACTGGCCACTCAGTTGAACGATTTGGCCACCAAAATATCAGAGGTGGAAGTCCAGTGCAAGAGCCAAGGGAGGTACATACCCCCTCATGAGAGAAAACAATCTAGAGACAGGGACACACTCCAAATCATTCTCCAAAAGATCACCGAACAAGATCGAATGTTGGAAGAGATGAACGAGAATATTGAAGTGTTGAATCAAATGATCAACTCCCATTCTAGATCAATCCAGCTGATCAGGACACTCATAAGTTATGCAGTGCCTCCACTTCACTCAAATGAACTATTGGGTTACCTAGTAACACTAGGACCAACCCCACAAATGGAGAGTGAATAAGAACTCACGTTGTGCCACGACGTTAACTAAGGCGCTTCTTGGGAAGTAACCCAAGGTTTTAAATGCTTATGTTTGCTTTTATAAATAATGGTGTGTTAGTGGTGCAGGTTTAAATGTTGAAAGTGTTTGGAAAATGCATATTGGTGAGCAAAAGGTCAGTCGGCGAATAGCCAAACTGGTCGGCGTGCCCGATGAAAACCGTCGTTTGGACCATCACTTTGACTAAAGGTCCAATAAAACTCGGCGAGCCAAGTGACCACTCGGCGTGTCGCCGAGTGGATCAGTGAGTGTGACTAATGTCACCGAATGGGTGCGAACTGGATGGTTTATAATGGCCAAAAGATTTAGAATTTGAAAATTTTCACTTTCCCTTGCTTTTAAACTTCACAACCTCACACCAAGTTAGTATTTTCAATAATCTTGTTGTCCATTTAGTATTTTAGTTGTTGATTTGTGCTCGGAGTTGGAGTTCTTTACCACCTAGCTTTTCAATCGCGATTAATCGGCACTAAATGTTAGTTTTCCAAACCCCGAGTTTATTTTATTGAAGTTTGTATTCAGTTGCTATGATTGTATCTTAATGATGTGTGTTAGGCCTCTCTGATAGGAATAGAATGATTGATTGCCAATTTTACTTTAAAAATCTTGCCTATATTGTCTTGATCGTTAAAATTCCCATATTTTTATGCATTAGAATAAATGAAAGTTGCTTGGTTGATGCTTGCATGTTGTTTAGATTGATTGGGTCAAGTCTGAGTAACCCATGCATGTGCTAAATGATGAAAATTGCTTAATGATAGAGCGGGTGACACCACTTTGAAGAGCAAATATCATCAAATGGCCAATTTTGGCAAAACCAGAAAAATTCTAAGTATCCCCGGGTGATGGGTAGTACATGTCTTGTTTGAATTCCATTAGTGCATGTTTTGATTTTGTTTTTGGGGAATGCTGGGTAGAATTCGAGAAGGTGGATTAAAATGGGCACATTGGGTCGTTTGGCGAGCTGAGTCGAGCTCGCCGAACCACTTGGCAATTCGCCTAATGACCCCATCTCACTTTAAAATTGATGCTTTATGTGTTGTTTGAGTCTGTAACTTTCAGTGAGAAGCTTTTTGTCACCCAAAGCACTCGGTGACTCGCCGAAAGCACTCTCGATCTCTCTTAGCATGCTTCCCTGAACCCCTGTTGCACTGTCACTTTTGGCGGACAATCTCTTGCTTGCCGAAAGTAGTCGGTGATTCGCTGAAAGGGCCTTCCTATCGCCGAATTGCCATAACTTTTTAGCCAAACCCTTCGGCGAGCCCGAATTAGCTCGCCAAAGAGGTTTGGCGACTCACCGACTGGATTGGCGAGTCTGCTTGCAATTGGTCTTCTGTGCTTAAGTTTGATTTTCTCTAAATTTGACTCGATCTATTGCAGATATGGTATGCACAATTTTAATCGAGCCACCCCAGAAAAAGGCAAAGGGCATTACCATCAACGAGAGGGGATCAAATCCTCCAAAGAGGAGGGGAGAAGAAATCCCACCGGGGGATAAAGGGAAAATAAGGAAGCATATAGCTCGAAAAGGAATACTTATTGAAACCCAGGTTACGTTTTCAGAACCAGAGGATGAGCAGCCTTTGATTAACCAAAGGGATGAGCTCCAGGCTAGATCTAAGTCCACCTCCACCAGTATTCCCTCAGCTGCCACTCCTCCTGTTATTGAATCAGTGCCAGCTCAAGCACCTCCAATGGCTCCTATACTTTCTATTACTCCTCCACCTAGATTGCTAAACAGATTAAAAGGTGATGGGGTACAGACCATTATAGAAGGGAAGCTGCTATCTACGGAGGGCCTCGAATGCAAATATCCTGAGGTTGTGGACACCCTCCGCTACCATGAGATCGAGCAGTTCATGAAGCCTCACGGCCCTTACATTCCCTCCTGGGTCAGGGAATTTTACACAGCTTATGGGGAGTTGGTGCCCAAGAACAAGAAGAAGGCAAGCGAGTTTAGACTGATAAAGTCGGTCATGGTCAGTGGCAAATAAATTGAGTGCCATAGCGAGTACATTAACACTGTATTGGGTAGACCACTGCATTCTGCACTTCCCTACAAAGGGTTGCCTATTGTTCAATCCCTAGATGACCTAAAGGGTTGGCTGGCTCCTTTGATCTCTGGCACCACCCCGAGGTGGATGGATGCAGCGACACCTATTGAGAAGAGGGACTTGAACATCGCTGCCAGATTTTGGTTCGGTTTTATCAGCAGCACCTTGATAAATAGAAGTAGCCCAATCTGCGGGAAGTCATCTACGCTCAACTGCGACAATTCCTGTAAAAACAAGGGCTTAGAGAGTCGGGGTTGGTCGTGTCCAGTCATTAGACTGGAAGCTTGAATGTCCTAACTAAGAAGGTAAGCCAGCTATCCAACTCACTAACCAATTTAGGCCAATTAGAAGATAATCTTTTCATCTTAGGTCATGCCATCATATAATGAGTCCATTCTGCGCCATCCTAAGGCAACTTGCCTTGGTTCTATCATGTCCAGGAGGCGCATTGATCTGGGGCTGCTGATTTCACAAGAGATGGCCATGAGGGTGAAGTAGAAGCTGACTTCTCTGCCATTCCCAATTTTGATCACAGAGTTGTGCCAGCATGCTGGAGTACCTCAGGACACTATGAGGGATATTGAGGTCACCCCGTCTTCCTCCACTGACATCCGGCGTATTAAGGCCGAGTTCACACGAGATGAGGTTGACAGGAGGAGAGCAGCTCTGACATAATTCTCCTGAAGTTGATGTTGACTCGTTACCAGCAGACACACCTTCACCTACTCCAGCATCTCAGCCTTCCGGTACATCCACTCCTCCCTCTTCTTCACAGGCCCCAGGTGCTTCTTCCTTCTCCCAGCCTGTTAGGATTACTCAGGCCATGATCCTGAAGATGGGACAGCTGGCCTATTCAGTGGATGTGAGAGTGACTCGATTGGAGAGATCCATTCCAGGGATGATCAATAGTGCTATCTTGGCTGGGTCTCTGTTGATGATCTGGATACTGGAGTCACTGCTTATGAGAGAATACAGGGAGAGACATCCGAGGTTTTGACTTTGAAAGCCGAAGTGGCAGATTTGAGGAAGGACATAGACTATCTTAAGTCTACTAACTTATCTTCACTGCTAGAGGCTACTGATGACAAGGATGCTTCTCAGACTTTGGGGATTCCTATGGCTACCACCGAAGATGTGCAGAGAGGTAGCACAACACAGGCAGAGTCAGATGCAGAGACCGATGAGGAGCTGGTAGCAATACATGAGGAGGAGATGAGAGAGAGCCAAGATGAGAGCATATTCAGGGATTTGCCAAATCTTGTAGAGACTATTGTGCAGCCGACTAAGACGTCTATAACAGCTCTTAGTGGATCTGGCACTTCTATTTCGTCTGAGGCTACTCCGGGTACTAATGCCCCGACAGATAGAGAGACTGTGTAGACATGACTTTTCTTTACCTCTCTCTCTATCTTACTTACATTTACTTTTGGATACTTTCATTTGCATTTGAGGACAAATGCTTTTTATTTGTGGTGGGGTGAGGCTCACCCTTTGTGTGCTATTTGTGACTTGTGTTTTTGTGTATATATTTGGGCCATTCTGTTTAAAAAATTGTGTTTGATATACTGCTTTTGTGGATGTTTGAGCTTGTGGCTCATTTTATTTTAAATTGCAAAACAATTTTGACCCTTCCGAAAATTTTTTGCCACCCATTCTGTGTTGAATGTGGTTGTTCTTTTGCAAAATTTGAGTCTCGGTTTCGATCAATACTGATGACTCAAATAGTGCTCTCAATCAAACAAACATGAATGTACGGCTATGATAAGGCCAAATGAAGTTTCATAGTCAATATGTGAACTCTTTGCATCTCGTTGTGATTAGCCATGCATCAAATTGATTCTCTTGTGATGACCATTGCTCACTAGCGAAAGTGTGGAGTATTGTTTGACTGTAGTGTCAATGCCTAGTGTGATGAGCTTACTTTTGAACCATGTATGATAGATCCTAGAATTTTCCTCGTTGGTCCGATCAACTAAGTAGGCTATCTCTTGATATGATCTTAGGCAACTCTAAAGAGTGTGAGCCAATTTGATATATACCTCTTTTGTGGCCTACCTTGTGAGTGTGTGAACCTCTCTTGAACACCCCTTGAACCTTACCTTTCTTTGGAAGAAACTTGATGCAAACATAACCTTTATGTATCCATTACACATAATCCTCATGAAGATGTGATTAGTTGAGTAGCCAACTTAGGACAAAAGCCTAAGTTGTGGGTGTGGTAAAAAGAATGGGTAAATCAAGAAGTACAAGAAAGTCCTTCTTACCCATGGTTTTGAGAAACAAATGGAAACCCTCCATACAAAAAAAAGAGGAAAGAAAGAAAGAAAAGGAAAAAGAATGGAAAAAAAAAGTGGAATAAAGTTGTGAAAATACAAAGAAAATAGGGTTTCCAAACAATCCATGGAAAGTGAATAATATGATGACTTATAAGCACTAAAGATAATGATGAAAGGAGAGGAAAGGAAGTGTTGTGAGTACCACATTTCATGAGGATGAAAGTCACTGAGCTTAAATGACTATACATTTGCACTCAGCCCCATTACAAGCCTTGAAAAAACTTTTTGATCTTCAGTGAGCTGAAACAAATGTTGATCGGAAAATACGAGCAAACCTATGGGTGAAAGCATACATTATGTTCTTCCTTGTGAGAGTGAGCGTTGCATTAGATTCCAGAACTTTAAATGATTAAACCTTTGTGTGTGAAATTGGAATCATTCCTTGTGTGAGGGCATTACACTTTGGTTGAGCTTGAACTTGCATTTGAAGCAAGTATTGCGAGCATGAGATTCTTTGATATTGGTGAGTCACAACTTGAATCTTTGAGTGCACATTTGATATTTGCATAAGTAACTTGAGTCTTGTTGTGTGCATTCATGATTGAGTCTTGTGTAGCACTGTTCGAGACCTCATTTTTGAACATCTGAGCTTGAGTTTGATTGAGGACATGCAAAAGTTTAAGTTGGGGGTGTTGATAAGTCCACAAATTAGACTAATTTAGGGCTATATTTTGATAGAATTAGTGTCCTCAAATGCATATTTTGTCTTAATATCTGATGAAAACCCTTAAGTTTCAATTATTTGAAGTTTGAGGGAAAGCATGGACACTACTTAGCAAAAAGGAACAAAGGCAGCTGAAAAGAACGAAGAAATGAAGATCTGCGGATCACCGAACCCATTCGGCGAATCACCAAAAGATCTTAGTCTCACCTTTTGTTCCAGTGTGCTGAGCCTTGAAGGAAAGGATCAGCGGTGAAAAGGAGAAGTCGGCGTGTCACCGAGCAGTCCCGCGAAGCAGTACTATGTCGCCCAATGATCCAAAACACGATGATCTTGAAGGATAGAGCAAGACGGCGATGAAACCTACCAAAGAGCGGATCAGCGAGTTGATCAGTGATCTCGACTAACGACGCTGAATGATCTGCTACAACACATATTTTTTAAAACTATAAATACTCGTTGAGAATTATTATTTTAGTATCGAATTTTTAGCTTTGAACAGTAATATTTCAGACTTGGCTTCTATTTTTGAGTTCTAAGTTTGGAGAGGATTTTGAAGAACTTGACGGTTCAAAGGGTTTCAACTCCAAGATTTTGGACTTGGGTCTTGTGGATTCTTCACTCTTGTCTTGTTTTGAGACTTAAATCTTCATACCCATTTGAATGCAAACTCATTTTGGTATAAATTTCTATATCTTTAGTATGTCTAGCTAAAACCCCAATTCTTGGGGTGTGATTTTGTGAATATGGGTTAGATTATCTGTTGGGTCTTGCTTGTTAGTGGTTTATTTGTTGTTTTGATGTGATTTCATTTAGTAGTTGTGGTGGAACTTATTGAAATTGTAGTTGCAAATACGATTTCACCTTTGTGTTTTCGGGTTGCCGAGAGAGAGGTCGTAAAACTAAGACTACTAAATTGATGGTCGGTGGGAGTGGGTCAACATGAGGTTCAGCTCGAGAGAGTGAACTCTAGTCTTATTCCCACACACTCAGCTCGAGAGAGTGAGTGGGCTAAGGCGGAGACTGATCTTCATGCGGCAAGTGGGTGTCCTAAAGGAACCCATTTGATTCGGGGTAAGTTGCTTGAGAGATAATTTATCCCCACTATAGTCTAGCATAGTCACAAATATTCAATGAATTTACAACCAAGAGCATCTACCCAATGATTTAGTCTATCCCATATTCCTATCACATCACAATAATCCCATCTCAATATTAGTATATTTCTTTATTTTCACTGTTTTTTCTGATTTTTGCTTACTTGTTACGAACCCCCATTGTTAATTGACACTTGTGTCACCCCTTAGATTTAGTATGTTTATATTCGATAATTTTTATAGCTATGACTAATTAGAACTTAATTTTATTTTTCTATTAATTTTCACCACCACTCCCTTTGGACTCGACCCCAACCCTTGGTTGGGTTATTATACTATTGCACGATCATAGACACTTGTATTGGAAGATGTGTCTTGATTACGCAAACATCATTTGTCCTTGAAGCTATGAGGACTTACCAATTCTTCAACTCTTCTTGCTTCTTAGAAACCTAGCCTCCAAAGCAACTTAAGCCTCCAACCCTACATTTGGTTAGAATGTAGGCAATATGTGTTAGCACAAAATGTACCAAGTATGAAATCTAGCACAACATCATAAGAGCATCTCAAATGATTAGTCTACATAAGACATAAGCATAAGAGATAATAACATAATCATAGCACAATCTCCTGCATAAACATCATACAATCATAAGCCAACATAAGACATAAGTAATGAGCATAGGAGATAAGTCATATTCATATAAGCATAGTTTACTCTTAGCCATCTATACCATAATAGCACCATTCTCAAGTAACCTCAAAAGCATACAAGTGCAAAGCAAGAATAGCATCCCATACTACCACCCAAGCCTAGTACCCCTTTTTAGTCAACTTAATCATATTCTATATATATATGGTCAACTTTTAAGCTTCTTTACCATAAGGGTATCATAATCATAAGTAACCTCAAGGCACACTTATGCAATGCATAAAAGGCATATCATAATATCCTTCACACTAAGTATCATCTTGAAGTCAACATAGTCATATTTACCCTCCTTTAGTCTCACTCTTTAGCTTACTTCATATAGACAAGGGAACTACCATCCTTAGTCAACATATCATGGAAGGCAACTATAGCACAACCTTATCTTAAAACACATCACTCATAAGAGCTCTTTCTTGAATGACCCTAAGTCATACTTGTGGAATGCACGAATAGTTTCCCATAATACTACTCATGCTAAGTACTACTTTTAGGTCCTCATACTAATACTTCTTGATTTGGAACCTAGTTCCTCTCTTTAACTTTAGAACACTATGAGGTACTCTCTTAAGTAGATCTTAGTTGATTATTAGATTGAACCTTATGAGATACTACTCTTAGCATGTCTAGGTTCATCATTTACATGGACACTATGAGATACTACTTTAAGCATGTCTAAGTCCATTCATACTCTTGAACACTATAAGGTACTTTACTAATTAAGTCTTAGTTTAATTATTCTTTAGAACACTATGAGATGCTTCTTCAAGCATGTCTTAGTTTAGTGGATATGGAGATTACTACTACAAACCTTAACTCAACTATGTGAAGGCTTCCATCTCATGATACCTAACTTTGGGAAAACCCACACTCTACTACGTAAGAGTTCCCTCTTTAACTTGGATAGTCCTCACATCAACTAGGTGTGGCTCTCCTTTCTTTTTGGAGTCCGGACCCTATCTTGTGTGACACTCCATCTCATTTTCAATATCCACTTGGAGCCAAGCATACAACCCAAGGTTTACTTGTTAGGCCTTGCGTAACACTCATAACTCATGGAAGGATGTTCTTGACAACCAAACCATGTTCAAGTGATTCTATCACTTCATACTTTCAAACATTCATAAGGTAGGTTAGGTGAGTATAGGCCTTTCACCATAATTGTACCTATTAGACTTCTACTTCTCTTTTAAACTTTACTCTCGAAGCCTTAATACTTTTAGTTCATCACATTGGCTTTACTCTCAAAACCCTAGTGATTAACCTTCATGACTATGAGTCTTCACTCTTGATAATTTTACAACATCAAAGCATATCATGAACCTAAGTTACAAGGCATTCAATCACATTATTAATTACTAGGTGATTCTAGCCATATTTCACCTTAAAGGTTCAATACCATCATCACAAGTCAAGATCAATCACATTCAATAAGATCTAGTTCAATTCATGATTTCATAATCCCATTCTTGAATAAGTTCTATGCATGATGACAATTCTAGAAGATCTATCAAGAATCACCAATTTCTCATCAAAAGACATAAACCCACATACTTTGATTTCTAGGGTTAATCATGGAATTCACATAAATTCTTCATAATATCATGAATCAACACTAAATTAATCATATGTAAGTATTATCGAACTATTTGGAATCATACCCATCTAAAACCCATAGATTGGAAGTAACCCTAGCCTAGATTGGGGTTCTTCTTCACAAATCTTAGGGATTTCTAGGGGACTCTTTGGGTGGAAGAACCCATAGATGAAAATCTAAACATACCTTTAATCAAAGCCCTAAAGAAATCTTTCAACAATGGACTTTGTTCTTGATCCAAGCTTCAAGCTCTATCTTCTTCAATGGGGTTTCTTTCTAGTGAGAGAAATATTTGAGAGAGGAGTGATTTGGGGTTTTGATTTAGAATGACTTAGTTGGGGTGTTTTATGACTTAAAACTATATATATATAGGTCCATAAAACCCATATAAAACGACCCCCACACAATACTAATTAAATAGGTAATTACTTAAAAACCCCTCAATTAGGCAACCCCGTCCAGGCATCACGCCCACTTGGACGGTCCGTCAAGGGCAACTCGGCCTATGGTGGTGCCAGTGGTCCCTTGACCAGTGGCCCTCTTCAATGTGCCAAGCCCATAAATGCTAAGGCATCTTCACGACCACTTCTACGGACCGTGGTCAAGACCACGGATAGTGAAGTGGCTCGTGGACTTGTGGCAGTAGCTTGGACTCAAGGCTTTGCCTCCCAAGTGACTAAGGGGTCTTCACAGACCACTTCACGGTCCGTGGTCAAGACCACTGGCTGTGAAAGTGGTCGTGGTCTTGAGGGCGACTTGGCCAAGGTTGGGCAACCTTTATCCTTGGCTAAGGCGTTGCCCACTTGGCCTTGGCCTTTGCCCTTGCGTCCCTATACCAATCAATAAATGACCTTCTAAACTTCGGGGCCTAACACGTACCTTGACGTTCAACCACTAAACCTCTCATTCTAATTACGAAATGTCTCATCTACGACTCTATTCCTCCACATTAATCCTTAAAACCCTAGCTTGTGGCTCTAGTTTAGTCTACAAATTTCTGGGGCATTACACGAATAGTAGCCTTGGAGATGTTAACCGAGAAGTTTCACATCAATGTGGCCTGAAGTCGAGGCTGAGCTAGTGGCTTCGCCCGTTTAGGGATAGTATGTCGGACGGTGGTGGTGTAGGAGGCGTAGAACCCTCGAGTCATCTCCTCACTGAACATGCCCGGGCTCTATGCCATCCAATCACACTTGTGACTCCTGAACAAATCCTCAATGGTGGGCACAATATGAATGCTTCTAGTAAGTACCCGACGCTCCTAGGAAATGGTCGGGCCTGATCAGCTGGTCGTTCCAAATCTGCCCCTCATTGTAAATTTGGAACTGACCCGCAACACACCACATATTCAGCTCTATAGCGTTGTGAACTGGCTCAACTTTCGTGCTGTGTGGGTCCTTGACATCCCCCGTGCTTGTGGCATCGGATGAAGAAGCAGAAGTACCGCTGGAACTGGAGCCAGAATGCGACTCTAAGCCGGACTGCGACCCTCCTGTCGGTGTGGCCCCTTCCTCAGAATATGGGGTAGTGACCTCGACCTTGTTACTAGATGTGATGACCTTCCTGTTCCTGTTCCATGTGGTAGGGGGCAGTGGGAGTGCCTCTGGTGGTCTTCGAGACATATTTTTCCCCACTAGAATCATTGAGTAGGCCTCGGGATGGGGCAACAAACTTGGACTTTCCCTTCTTGGAGTACACGGGTGCTTGTTTTAGTGTCATGGTACCTGTGGAAGACTAGTTAGTATTTCAAGAAGTAAAAAAGAACCAAGGAATAATTTTAGAACCCCCTTAGGACCTAGACAAAAATTAATTTTTTTTTACAGACAGTAGCAATTGTTTTGACCTACGTTGGGCACCTATGGGCAGTCGATGGAGTGACAAGTCGTGGGTCCCCTCCCTAGGTCAGAGAGTCAAATTTTAGGTATCTGATGTAGGAACCACGGATGTTCAGAACGGTCCGTTGATGGAACAATTGATTGTAGTCCACACTGTGGTTCACAACTTAGCAGCAATTATTTGGTTTCAATCTATTAACAGACCACGACGTACAATCCATAGGTAGACCTACGGTGCGTGGGTTGAGGTCGTCTACTAGTGTTGTACCAGACATTGTGATCCCAATTTTTAATTCAACACTTTAAACTCAACAATCAACAACTAATCTAAGTCTAAACATATATTTCAACATATTATGTGGTTGTTCATCATCCTTAGGGTTTTGATTATGCAAAATGCGATTTTTAAGACAGAGACATCGAAACCATAGTCAAAAACATTCAACTAGACCTGTCAAACCCAATTATGTAATCTAAAAAACAACACACTCACATACCATCGTTCCAAGGGTAGCCTATGAACTAGCTTTCAATAATTTTACACATGATTAACTACCCAAGGTCAAGTTCAACTTTGTAACTTCCAATTTAGTTAATGAAACGAAATTCACAGTTCTGGTGAAGTCGATTTACCTGATAAGTAAACAAAGTTGGTGAGTGTGTAGTGAGGGGATTTCTGTGCTCCTAAGATCCAACGTGACACCGAACTCAGACTTGAATGATCTTGTGGACGAGAGGAATTTGGAGAGGAAAATTAAAGAAAAGTTTGGGAGAGATTTGGGGAAAATGAAAGAGAAAATTGACGGGGGAATTTTATTGATGTAATGGAGGAGTTTAATGGGTGCTTTTGGGTGTAGTAACGGTTTTAGAAAGGTTGGGGGAAAGAGGGAATTGTGGGGATATATTTAAAATGAAGATTTTTTATTTTGAATGGGTTCGGGTTGGGTTGAATGTAACCTTCACTTTGACTCATGAAACCTCGTCGACGGTCCGTGGGTCAACCTATGGTCCGTTGATGGGTACCGTGGTTCTCTAACCTTTAGTAAAAGTTATAACACATACCTGGGATATACGGAGGCCATCCATGGTTCGTGGATTGACCGACGGACCGTTGATGGGATCCGTAGACCACTGCATTAGCTTAATTTCTGCAAAATTGTCTTTTCTTCCCTGCACACGTAGCAAACATTAGGACTCTCTTTGTATATTTTTTGGACATTTTTTTAGACACGGACCCTATTCTATCATTATCTATCCAACATTAAAACTCAAAATTAATAAACATCTATCTAGAAAACTACAAATTTAAGAAAAACTCCCTATATCGAAAAGAAAACTCCTATAGTTGGCTAGATTATACCTCTTAGGTTGCTTCCCAAGCAGCGCTTGATTTAACGTTGCGACACGACGCATACACCTTGATTACTCAAACTTCATCAAGATCCCACTCCTCTATCACCTCATTGACACTCTCAGATTTCCCTAAGTAGATCTTTATCCTTTGACTGTTCACCTTGAACATTGTTCCTTCTTTGTTCTCGAGTTCAACTGCTCCATGTGGAAATACTTGGGTTACTTTGAATGGTCCGGTCCACTTAGACTTGAGTTTGCCACGAAATAGCGCAACCTTGAGTTAAATAATAGCACCTAATCATCGGAAGCAAATTAATGCTTTTCGATCTTCTGATCATGGTACTTCTTCATCTTCTCTTTGTACAAGGCTGAACTTTTATATGCTTTTAGGCAAAACTCATCAAGCTCATTCATCTCATTCATTATTTGACTCGATGCGACGCCCCAATCCAAATTCAACTTCTTTAGTGCCCACATCACTTTTATGCTCTAGCTCTAAAGGCAAATGACAAGACTTCCCATATACAAGTTGATAGGGGGACATACCTATGGGAGTTTTGAATGTAGTGCGAAAAGCCCATAGAGTATCATCAGGCCTTTTTTATCAACCAGTTTTGTTGGAATTTATGATTTTTGCAAGAATTTTCTTTATCTCGCGATTTGACACTTCAACTTGCCACTCGACTGCGGATGATAAGGGATTGTTGCAATGTGGTGAACACCATACTTCTCAAGAAACGCCTTGAAAAACTTATTACAAAAGTGAGAACCTCCATCGCTTATGATTGCCCTTGGTGTACCAAATGTGGAGAAGATATTCTTTTTCAGGAATGCAGTAATACTCTTTCCCTTATTGTTTGAAAGTGCGACTGCTTCCACCCATTTTGATATAGAGTCAACCGCCACAAGAATATACTTCATCCCATTCGAACTCACAAACAGACCTATGAAGTCAAGACCCTAAACATTAAAAAACTCAATCACCAGTATTGGGTTTATTGGTAGTTCTTACTTTTTCAAAATCTTGGTTTCGTATCCTTCTTAGCCATCAGATATCTCAATGCAGAATGGTCAGTATGCACTATGAACTTAGTACCAAGCAAATAGGATCTAAATTTTTCGAATGCAAACACCACACCAAGCAGTTCTTGTTCAGTCACAGTGTAGTTCTTTTGAGCATCATTCAAAGCTTTGCTCATATAGTAAATAGGATGTAGAATTTTCTCTCGCCTCTATCCTAATACAACACCAAGCACTACTCCATTTGCATCACACATCACTTCAAACGGTTGTCCCTCATTCGGTGAAATAATGATAGGTGCCGAAGTCAACTTTTCTTTAAACTCTCCAAATTCTCTCAGACAAGCATCGTCAAAATCAAACATACACTCCTTGAGTAGATTGCACAATGGGTGTGCAATTTTAGAGAAATCTTTTATGAACCTCTAGTAGAAACCTGCATGCCCAAGAAAACTGCTAACACCTTTTACAGAGATGGGTGGTGGAAATTTTTCTATTACCTCAACCTTAGCTCTATCAACCTCAATACCTTTCTATGAAATCCGATGACCCAGAACTACACCCTCTTTTGCCATGAAGTGGCACTTTTCCCAGTTGAGCACAAGATTGCACTCTTCGCACCGTTTTAGTGCCTCAGTCAAATGTGTCAAACAATCACCAAACTAGTCACCTAATATAGAGAAATCATCCATAAATACCTCTATTGTGTCCTCCACCATATCTGAAAATATCGACATCGTAGAACGCTTAAAGACACTAGATCATTACATAACCCAAATGGCATCCTTTTGAAGGAGAAAGTCCCATAAGAACAAGTGAAGGTTGTCTTCTCTTGGTCTTTCGGGGCTATGGAGATTTTATTGTTTTTTGAATACCCATCTAGAAAATAATACTAACCCTTACCAACGAGACGTTCTAGCATCTGATCCATGAACGACTTTGGGAAATGGTCTTTCTTAGTCCATGCATTTAACTTGCGGTAGTCCATACACACTCTCTAACCAGTCACCGGCCTCATTGGAATAAGCTCATTTTTAGCATTGGGAACCACGGTGATTCCTTCTTTTTTGGCACACACTGAACTGGGCAAACCCAACTACTATAAGCAATAGGATATATAACTCCAGCATCTAACCACTTAATGTTCTCCTTTTTCAAAACTTCTTGCATGGGGGGATTCAGTGTCCTTTGATGGTTAATACTTGTCTTGATGTCCGGCATGAGTTGGATTTTGTGAGAATAAATGCCCGACATAATCCCAATGATGTCCGCAATAGTCCATCTTATAGCCCTCTTAAACCGCTTCAGCACCGATACCAAGGCCTCTATTTTCCCTTCAATCGAATCAACAACAATGATTACTGGAAAAGTGCTATTTTGCCCCAAGAATACGTACCAAAAATGGAATGTAAGAGCCTTAAGTTCCAGTTTTAGAGGCTTATCTATAGATGGTTTTGTAGGTGGGGTGTCTCAATTCTTCATGTCTAATTCCAACCATTTTGGTTTGAAGCGAAACTCGAACCTATCAAGTGCAACAACTAGCTCATCATAGTACTTAATACCATCACGGTCAAAATTCATCATCACAGCTACTAGTGCCTCAACACCTAACCTCTTTTTAATGGACACTTCAGATTCTTACTCCACCGTATGATTTACAACTGATACTGACTTAAGATCACTCTCATGCTTCATAGACCTACAAATGTTGAAAGACACCTCCTCATTGTTTAATCTAAACTTCATCTGCCCTCTCTCCATATCAACCAAAACACGCCCAATAGCAAGAAATGATCTCCCTAAGATGATGGGAACCTCAAAATCAACCTCACCATCTAATATCACAAAGTCCGCTGGAAAGATGAATGACTCCACTTTCACAAGGACATCTTGGAGCACTCCAATAGCATTCTTCACAGTTCTATCGGCCATAAGTAAATGCATCGCAGTCAGCTTTGGAGCTCCTAAACCGAACTTCTTATAAATCGACAATGGCATCAAATTAATGCTGGCACCCAAATGATACAAAGCTTTCGCAAAGTGTAATATCCCAATGGTACAAGGAATAGTGAAATCTCCAAGATCCTCTTTTTGGATTTTTGATGGTGTTGCTAGGAAGTGTTCCAGGCTAGCGTGGGTTCACAATAGCGAACAACTGACTAAACTTCTGCTCAAGTTGCCTGATCTACGCTGCATGGGCATCAACTTTCTGACCAATTCAAGATAGATCATTTCGCATTTCCTTCACATTTTCATTTATCGCATCAAATCTCTTTATCATCTTCTACATCATATCTTCAATGCGAGTCATACTGCTACCAGCCTCTCTATTACAAGGTGGAACATAGGGCGCAACCTTCTCATTCCTGTTGCCATAGTTTTTCCGGTTGTAATTGTTATCACGATTGTAGTTCCTATCCCGGACATAGTTTCCATCACGGTTGTAGTTTCCATACTTCCGACCTTTGTTTCCTTGACCTTGGCGCAAATTATCCAAGTTGGAACCTTGGGTTTTGGGTAAGAAATCCCCTCCCCCTTCTGATCATTAACCAAATTCACATCCTCCTCATAGTAATACTCCCCAACTGGCAGTGGTGGAGTTCTAGTTAGATAATTTACCGCATTCACTTTTTCTGCACTTCCACTAACATGTTTTAGTACCAAGCCAATTTTTTTCCTCATTTGAGCCATCTCTTCATGAATATCATCATTTTATTGACTTGGTGCAGTTTGGACAAAAATCGTGCTTCTACCAATATTTGCCTTCCTAGTGCTCCATGTTTTATTGTTCTGGGAAATCCTCTCAAGTTTTTCGGCAATCTCTCCAAAAGTGCACTCACCATAAGATCCTCCAGCAATAGTATCTAACACAACCTTTCCATTGTCATCATATCCTCTATAGGAGTACTCCTTCAGTGATTCATCATTTGTGCGGTGATTCGGAACACTCCTCATGAATCACGTGAACCTATCCCATGAACTGCCTACCAACTCTCCAGGTAGTGCCATGAAATTATTCAGTTAATCTTTGTAATTCAACTTCTTGGACACCGGAAAGTACTTTGCCATTAACACCTTGTGCAGTTAGTTCCATGTGTATATTGAATTGTATGGCAGCTCAGAAAACCACACAGCAACATCACCAGTCAACGAAAGTGGGAATACTGTCGAACATATAACGTTCATATTCAAGTCCGGTCATCCAACACTACTTAAATAGACATTTGTTAATTTAGTTATGTGAGCGTAAGGATCTTTCGAAGGTAACCTAGAGAACAACCCTCTTGCTGTAAGCATTTGTATAAGATTGTTGGTCACCACAAATGTATGTCCTGGAGGTAGTAGAGGGAGAACAATAGCCCCAGTTGATCCAAACGCATCATATTCAACCCTGTAGTTATCGTGAAACCTCGGTGCCGGATGGTTTTGTGCCCTTTCTGCATTTTTTATTAGATGACCACCCTGAACCTGAGCGGGTACATTTACAACTTCAAGAGGATGAAGACCAGCTTCATCCCCTTGACCCTCTCCAATGGGATCATTGTGTACCTCGAGATTTATGCTCTTACGACTATTATTCTCCAAGTTCTCCTTAATTCTGGATCGTAGGGTGTCAGGTGATTTCCTAGACTATGTGTACTTGGCATACACTAGAGTTGAAACCTGTGGAAAAGAAAGTAAAACAAAAACATTAAATCAAGAAATACTTGACTAAAGTTCAACAATGTTGTTAGTTTAATCTAAAAATTGTATTCCCCGGCAGTGGCGCCAAAATTTGATATGCCCAAATTACACCTCCCGAAAGAAGAAAAAGGGGTCGTTGTCAAATAAAGAACCTAACTTTCAGGTTATGGTCGATCCCACAAGGAATATGGTTTACACTTAAACTTAACTTATAATTATCTCCAGTTAGTCAAACTATTATCGAGAAAAGTAACAAAATGAGGGATTTGTAAATAAAATAACAGATTGTTGAGTTGAATGATTAAGTAACAAGTAAATAAGATTCACAATTTATGATATCAATATAAGATGGAAACTAGGGTATATGTGTTCCCCACAAGCTCTTAACGCAGTATTCCTAATAATAGTAATTATATCCTAGTGTTTGACATGCAATCCTGATAAGTTAGGTATCTCTAAGTTATTGTAATCCAAGTTGGAACTTTCACCTCGCAACTTGGTAAGTCTACGGGTGTGTGCTTTACTAACCCTTACCTTTACCCTGGATTAGTTCTTGTGTCAATTGAGTTAGGTATTCACCCTCAAGTCAACTGATTAAAGTCAGACTATTAGATAGCAACAAATCCTTACCTAAATCTCCGTTGTTTAATCCTTTTCACATTCATTACCCCCTTAGTAAGGCAAGTAGGAACGAGGCGAGTTCTAACGTTGGCCTACAGTAAAAGGCTTCTAAACGAAATGATTAACAGTACATGCATAAACACTATTTAAGAATTATTTAATTATTATTCATACATTGTTAATTGCTCATGGTTCCCACAACCCTAGTTGTGGATTTATCTACTCATGCTTGAGAATTAACAAATCATATTAGGGTTACCAAAAGAAATCATGAACTTACAATTAGAATAGATGAAAACCGAAATCTTGAATTGAAATTCGAAGTGCAAATTGCAAAAACTAACTTTCGGAATTAAAGTGCCAAAGTGTTTGCAAAATAATTCCAAAAGACAAAAACAAAAGTCTCCAATAGGGTCTAATTCCCAAAAAAAGGAAATTACAATTAGTATTTATAAGAACTAAATCCTAAACAAGGCAGGACAACAAAATTAGGAAAACTGGGTCAGACACATTTTCGATCGACAACCCGACCTACGGACCGTGGATCAGCCTACGGTCCGTGGTTCACCTCTGTGGTTCAGTACTTGGGAAAAAATTCAGAGTCTTCACACGACGGTCCCATCTATGGTCCATGGATTGGACTACGGTTCTTCTTATCCCTCCGTGGTTCAAGTATCGGAAATTAACTTTCTGATCTGAAATGATGGGACGGTCTGTCATTCACTCTATGAGGCATCGTTTGCCTCTGTGGTTCCACACTTGGTCACACTTCCTTGAACTCACATCCACACTTCAGCACCTATGGCCCTTCACTGGACTTACAGTCTGTGGTTGGCTCCGTTAACTGCTACTGCTACCAGTTGAGTTATTTTCTTTCTAAATCGCTTCCGAACCAATATTTGGCAAAGATTACATAAAAACCATTATATCTAATAACAAAAAACCCAAGACTCACATAAAACTCTAAGTGAAATACATCAAAAATACGGTAAACTCATGATATATCAATAGGCAATAAAAGAAAACCCCTCAACAAACCTTCAGTAATAACTGGCCAAAACCAAGAAATTTCTAATTTCCGAAGGTGATAGAGGTCTAGGCCAACTCTTGACCGCATCCATCTTCTTAGGATCTACCTCAATACCTTTACTTGAAACAATATGATGTAACACCCCGGGTTTGAAAGAGGGCAACATAACAGATTTTTCATAGATTATAGGTGCCATCCACGGAGGCCAACTACAACTCATGGGTAGAACCATATACCGTAGGCCTCGTCTGTGGACTGGGCACCCATGTCTGTCCAGAGGTCTAAGAACCACGGCTTGACCAACGGACCATCGGTCAAACCACGGTCCGTGGTCCAGGGTTTGTGTCCAAGACCCCAAACTCTAACTTTATGACCACCAACGACGTCCGTGCAGGACGGTCCGTTAGTAGGGTCTCGTGGCTCAACAACTGGCAATTACTTTAAGGGTAGTTGGGTATTTTTCTAATTATTTCATATTGATACTTCGTTATTTTGCCTATGTTTAAGGCCCCTATAAAAAGGATTTCAACCCTAAAACTAGTTCATTCAAGTCATTATTTCCAAAACCAAAAAGAAATCCCAAAGTCTTCCTCTCAAATATTTCTCTCTTTAAAACTTGAAGAAGAAGAAAGAGTTGGATCTAGGATCAAGGTCAAGTTTCCATTCCTCAAGCATTTGTGGGCTTTGTATATGATGACTTTTCATCCATGGATTCCTTCCATCCATGGAGTCCTTATGTTTTTCCCAATTGAGAATATGAAATTCCCCAATTTGAGTTAGGGTTTCTGTCAATGTTATGGGTATTGATGAATATTGATTCAATTGAGTGGATTATGATTGTTTATGATTGAATTGATAGAATTACATGTTTTTAGGGTGAATTTACATGTACCCATTCCTAACCCATGTCTAGAAAGATGAAATTAATGTAATATGGGTTTTATGCCATGAAAGGAGAATTTGTGGGTTTAGATGTATTCAATCTAGGATTGATGAGATACATTAGAATTGAACCTTGTATGATGAATCATGATTTGAATTGCTTTGAGATTGAAGCTTATGAGATTATTATGAGTTTGAATTGCTTGAGATTGAGTATGTAGAATGACTATGAGATATAGTGCTTTGAGAGTAAAGCTTATGTTGTAAATTGTTGACTATTGATGTAATTGTTGTGGAAGGGATAATTCCCACATGAATTGTTTATGTTATGAATGTGAAATTATTTCTCTCATTGAATGATTCTAAGTTGAAAGAATTGCTCACCTAAAATGAATCTAGTGTTAATGACTTAGAAATTGATAAGGCTAGAGGCGATTACCCATGAATCCAAATGAGATGGATATGAGGCGATTACCCGTATTCCATGAAGTAGAATAAATAGGCGATTACCCTTATTCCTTAAAGTTTAACAAGAGGCGACTCCCCATGCTCTTAAGATATAAATGGACAAGAAGTGAATACCTATGATCGATATGTTATGTTTGGAAAGAGGCAAATACCCATGATCCATATGTTATGTTGGAATATAGGCGTATACCCATAATCCATATGTTATGTTGGACAAGAGGTGAATACCCATGATCCATAAGTTAAGTTGGATTAGAGGCGAGTACCTATGATCCATATGTTAAGAAGGACTAGAGGCGAGTACCTATGATCCATATGTTAAGAAGGACTAGAGGCAACTACCCATGTTCCTTTGTAGCAAGGAAAAGAGGTGATTCCCCATGTTTATAAAAGATAAGCTAGAGTATGTATGATGGATGATAAACTTGGATTGTTGCTTAAGTTTCCTTCCATGATATGCTTGATTAGATGTGGATGACCCAAGTCTTGACTACGGGTAAGTCGAGGTTACTTCAAGAAGTATTCCTTATATGTTGATATGAACTATAATATGCATTGATTATGCTTTATTACTTTTATTGTCTAACTCTTACGCTTATGTTGATGTTTACGCTAGCTATCATATTGAGTACATGTTTTTACTAACGCATACTTCTGCCTATATATCTTATCCAAATGTAGGATTTGATGATCTCAACTCTCTTCCCCGTGGCTAGGATCTTAGTAGAGCAAGACTTGAAGATTGGTGAGTCCTCATAGCATTCGAGAATTTGGCCACCATTTCTCTTATGTTCTTTCATTTTATGTTTTGAACATTATTGTATGGGTTGTGTCCCAAGATATTCATGTTTAAGATGGCTTGAGACAAGTGTAATAGACTTTCACTTTTTTATATAAAACTTTGATGTTGGTTGAAAAATGTTTTAAATTTCCGCTCATTTCTATTATCTTATGTTATGAAAGCTAAGTGGCTTATATGAGGCCTCTCGGGGTCTTGTATGCCATGTTACATCTAGGGGGTACTCCTGGGTCGTGACAAACTTGGTAATCATAGCACAAGGTTTAAAATGGTTCTAGGAAGTCTCAAAACCACGTCTATTAGAGTCTTGTTCATAAGTGTGAAGCGATCCACATTTATGAATTACAAGTTATTAGATGCTTAGGAAACTTCACTTCTTCATTTCTCTAAGTCGTGCGATAGAGTTTAACTCTATAAGGTATTTCTCTTAATCCTTACCCGATGGTCTACAGGATATGACTACTAGAAGGTCTTTTACAAGAAGGACCGAAGGAGAAGAGATCAACCAAGGAGTTCCTCCTCAAGCTCTGGTTGACCCTTTTGCCGACCAAGTAACAAATGTTGAGTCTAGAACGGCTTTTCAAGTGTTTGCTCAATGTGTGATGGCCCAAGCCAATAGGGAGGTTGTAAAACCAGTGAAAATATGGGTACGGTGGCATCAAGAGTGAGGGACTTCATAAGGATGAATCCTCCGAAATTTTATGGCTCTAAGGTTGAGGAAGATCCTCAAGAGTTCATTAATGAGGTCTATAAGGTGTTGGCTATCATGGGAGTGACTCCGGTGGATAAGGCGGAATTGACCGCTTATCAACTTAAGTGGGTTGCTCAAATTTGGTTCAGCCAATGGAAGAAGGCAAGACCGGTGGATGAGGGTCCCTTGGAATGGGAAAGGTTCAAGCCTGCTTTCCTTGATAGGTTCTTTCCCCTTGAGATGAAGGAGCCTAAAGTGCTTGAGTTCATTAATCTTTGACAATGAAATATGAGTGTGAAGGAATATTCCTTGAGATTCACTCAATTATCTAAGTATGCTCCTTCTATAGTTGTTGACTCTAGGGTAAGGATGAGCAAGTTCATTTTGGGTGTGTCCGAATTGGTTGTGAAAGAGTGTCATATGGCTATGCTTGTCCATGATGTGGATATTTCTCGTCTAATGGTCAATGCCAAACAAATTGAAGAGGAAAAGCTCAAAGAGAGGTCTAGAGAATCAAAGAGTTCAAGAACGGATGATGGTAACTATTCATACTCTAGGTCCAGTGGACGTGGTCATCAAGGTTTCGACAATGGTTTTCCGGGCAAGGTTCTTCTAAGGCTCCCCAAAGGTTCAACAATAAAAGGGTTTCTAACCCTATACCTCAAGGAGGTTGTAATGGGTCTTCTATGCCTAATTGTACTAAGTGTGGAAGAAAGCATGAATGCAAATGTCTAGCGGGTTCCAATACTTGCTTTGGTTGTGGTTAGACGGATCACAAGATAAGGGATTGTCCTTCGATTGCTAAGAATGAGGGAGATAATCTTTGTAGGGCTCAACCTTATCCTTTATCCAGCCCAGGTGGTTTGGGGCTACTTCTCCTAAGCAAAATAGGTTTTATGCTCTTCAAACTCGAGGTGAACAAGAGGCTTCTCCCGATGTGATTACGGGTATGTTGAAGTTTTCCAACTGGATGTATATGCTTTACTTGATCCCGATGCTACTTTGTCTTTTATGACACCATATGTGGCTATGCGATTTAATATGTTTCCCGAAGTGGCGTTAGAACCTTTTTATATCTCTACTTCTGTTGGTGATTCTGTGTTGGCTGAAAGGGTATATAGAAAGTGTCCCATCTTCTTATCCCATAGAGTTACTCTTGTTGACTTGGTAGAGCTTGATAGGCTAGATTTTGATGTCATCCTTGGGATGGATTAGTTGCACTCTTATTATGCTTCTATTAATTGTAGAACTCGAGTAGTCAAGCATCCGTTCCTGAATGAGCATGTCCTAGAGTGGAAAGGGAGAAATTCTATGATGAAAGGTCAACTTATTTCTTATCTTAAAGCTAGAAAGATAATTTCTAAGGGTTACTTGTAGCATTTAGTTAGGGTAAGGGATATGGATTCTAAAACCCCTAGTCTTCAGTCGGTTCCCATTGTTAATGAGTATGCAGAAGTGTTCCCAGTTTATTTACCCAGTATTCCTCCCGAAAGGGAAATAGATTTTGGTATTGACCTTCTCCCAAATACGCAACCTATTTCTATTCCTCTTTATAGAATGGCTCCGATAGAACTTAAAGAGCTAAAGGATCAATTGAAGGATTCATTGGATAAAGGTTTCATCCGATTGAGTATATCTCCATGGGGTGCTCCAGTTTTGTTTGTTAAGAAGAAGGACGGTTCACTTTGAATGTGTGTTGACTATCAACAATTGAATAAGGTGAACATTAAGAATAAGTATCATATTCCAAGGATAGATGTTTTTTTTACCAACTCCAAGGTGCAAGTTACTTCTCTAAGATCGACCTTAGATCAGGTTATCACTAATTGAGGGTGAAAGAAAATGATATTCCAAAGACAGACTTTAGAACCCGGTATGGTCAATATGAGTTTTGGTGATGTCGTTTGGCTTGACTAATACTACAGCGGCATATAGATTTGATGAATAGGGTGTTTAGACAACACTTTGATATGTTCGTAATTGTTTTCATTGATGATATTTTGATCTACTCAAGGAGTGAGGATGACCATATTAATCATTTGAGGATTGTGTTGCAAATCCTTAAGGAATAACAACACTTTGCAAAGTTTAGCAAGTGTGAGTTTTGGCTAAGGTATGTAGCTTTCCTTGGTCATATTATTTCTAGTAAGGGTATTGAGGTATATCCTAAGAAGACGGATGCGGTCAAGAGTTAACCTAGACCTCTATCACCATCAGACATTAGAAGTTTCTTAGGTTTGGCCGGTTATTACCGATGGTTTGTTGAGGGGTGTTCTTCTATTGCCTCTCCATTGAAGGCTTTGACTCAAAAGAAGGCTAAGTTTTTAAGGTCCAAATTATGTAAGAAGGGTTTCTAAGAGTTGAAAGATAGACTTACTTCCGCCCCGGTTTTGACTTTACTGGAAGGGACGGATGGTTTTATGGTATATTATGATGCCTTGAGAATTGGGTTTGGATGTGTGCTTATGCAAAATGAGAGAGTTATTGCCTATGGTTCAAGGCAACTTAAGGTCCATGAGAAGAATTATCTAACCCATGATCTTGAATTAGTAGTGGTGGTGCCTTAAAGATATGGACGCACTATTTGTATGATGTTCATGTAGATGTGTTCACCAACCACAAGAGTTTGCAATATGTGTTTAATTAGAAAGATCAGAATCTTCGCCAAACAAGGTGGCTTGAGTTATTGAAAGATTATGATATGAGTGTTCTCTATCACCCCAGTAAAGCGAATGTAGTAGCGGATGCTTTTAGTAGGTTCTCTATGGGTAGTGTTTCTAACATTGATGACGATAAGAAAGAATTACTACGAGATGTACATAGATTGGTCCGTTTGGGTTTTCAATTAGTGGATTCCACTAAGGGTGGTGTTATGGTTCCTAATGGTCCCAAATCGTCTTCTGTGAGTGATGTGAAAGCTAAGTAATGTCTTGATCAGACTTTGGTAGAATTGAAAGAAGTGGTGCTCAAAAAGTCCGTTGAGGCTTTCTCCTAAGGGTGAGATGGGGTACTTAGACACCAAGGTCGATTATATGTTTCAAATGTTGATGACTTAAGGGAACAAATCTTGACTGAAACCATAGTTCTCGGTATTCCATTCACCCGAGAGCCTCCAAGATGTATTGTGATTTGCGGGAGGTCTATCAGTGGAATGAGAAGAAGAAGGATATTGTGGGATTTGTGGCTAAGTTTCCAAATTGCCAACAAGTGAAAGTTGAGCATCAGAAACTGGGAGGAAGCTTACATACCTGAAAGAATCATCTTCTTGAAGAACTTGAAGGAAAATCTGGGAAGATGAACCCTAGCCTTAGCGTTTCTTGAATTCCTTGAGCGTAGAATTTTAGGAGTGGATGAGAGAGTTAGATTTGAAAAACTGATTTTCTACACGTTTAGGGCAATTTAGATGACCTTCTAAGGGTTTTTAGGACCAAAATACCCTTTAAGAAATAAATAAAACGAGCTGGGAGTCGGAATAATTTTTCACTAAGCAGTGAGGTCCGTATTGGCTCCGTAACGCAGATATATCGCGGAGCTGCTGCCAGGTTTGTGTGTCGTCAGTCATAACTATTCACTCAGAGCTCAAAATTTAGCAAACTCGGTGGAGTTGGAAAGAGGACTCAAAGGGCTTTAATTTTCCATCTTGTAGATCACCTAATACATCTTGTACTAGGAGTTATGGTCAATTGAAGTAGACCCAAAACTTAAGAAAAACTTATGAATGACTTAATGCTTTTCACTTTGGTTCTTCTTGGAACTTAAGGTGCTACATCTAGTGACCTTAACACTTAGGGAAAAAAATTAAATTCCTTGTTAAAAACTTACTCACTACGAATAACGGTTCTAGTCTTAGCTCAAAAAAATTCTGGGGTGTTACAATATCTCCCCGTTTGGATCATTCATCCTCGAATGACGGCTAGACTAGGTATGGAACAGGGTTACTCTTACTAAGGTCCGAGTCTAATGGTATGCTCTTACTATATTCAAGCTTAACCCAAATCCTTATGTTCGGATTTTATACCTCTCTATAGGGAATGTTATCCCAAAAACTATTATTCTTTACCACCACATTGGGATTATATCAAGAACCACCTAATGTTTAACAACACCACATTCAAGCTTAGTACTCTAACAACTCCATGGACTCCTACTAACCAGCTCCATAAGAAATTCTCAACACTTGCCTTGATTTCTCATCTTATCATCTTCCCTTTAGTTCTAAAGCTAGCACTTGAAAGCTATGGACCTATTCCACATCTCTAAACTGGTTTATATCCTCTTTTACTCTAACACTTGGGAGAAGTTTATCTCATGACTACCAAACTCTCTATAAGCAGGTACTAAGACCTCTTTCTAAGGTGTTTCTCTTAACCTCTTTTGATTACATACCCTCTCAGTACACCTCTTAATGTTCTTGTGACGTAACCACACTTCACTGCCCTTATCTAAAGGTTAGGGTCTCTCACTTGTACCACTCATATTTATTGCAGCTTATCACCACCATTTCTCACCCACTCTATGTCAAGTCTTCTAGATCAAATCTCAAAACTAACATCATCACCCTCATGTTGCCATTCTTTTTATCATGACACTCATCTCAAATTCAAGCTTAATATTTATGAGTAAACCCGAATATCAATAGGATTGCTCGTTTACTATACTAACTTACAACTACTAGATGCAAAGTTAATAATCATTCTCCCACTAAAAATTCATGACAAATAGTCAATCCTCAACTCTTAGTATTCATACTTACAATTTACTATCACCATTCCCTTCACAACTTGAGTACTATTCACTCATTCACTATACATCAATGCCTAATTAGTTCTATAACACTTTGAATATTATGGGCTCTCCCTCAAAATCATAAGCTTAGCTTAGATCTATCACCTTATGAGTACTCTGCTATCTGATTCCACACATATATTTATCCTCTTCTAATGCGATGACACATCGACATCAACTATATTTTCGTTGACAAATATATACTCTATCTCTTCTTGACTAGCAACTCTTACTCTACCCAAAAGAAAAAACTCCTCATCAATAACTTACTGGGTGCATGACTATAATAACATAGCTTGCCTTATCACTATCTCCCTTTCTTAGATTACTAAACCTCTGCATACTTTCCTCTAACTTTGCGCTCTTTCACTACTACTGCTCAAGATCTCGTAACTCATGCTACCCTTTCAAGAGAAAATACTACCCAAGCCCTAAACATACCTCCTCAAAGGATCTCAGCTGGAACATTACTTAGGGAAAAGAGTACAACTCACTTTTAGCTCAAATGTACGATTCATATAATTATGGGTGCATTCCTCTGAAACTGAACACTTAACTTACTCTTGGGCTTCTCTCAAGCCTCTCTAGAGTATCATGACTTTCTCGAAACTCTTGCTAAGAACAACTCATTGATAAAGAACTGACTCTACTTTTCAACTACCTCTAGTATGATGGGTAGTCGAATGAATTGTGAGAAACGCACGAGTATGAATAAATCTCTAAGACATAGCTCTATTGCATGATTAAGAGTATGAAAAAAGGGAAACTTTTCTTAAATGCATGTAGTCCCTCATTTATAGAAGTGGGGCCCTCACAACCACAAACGAGAACCTACTGACACGGCTTCATAGACACCCTAGGACACTTAAACTCTGTGCTCTGATACAAAGTTTGTCACAACCTAAGTCTACACCCTGGACGTGGCCGGCACTCGAGAACCATTGTTGGTCCCCAAGCGAACCCTCATCCTGGCTGACTACAAGCAAAAGACTAGCTTAAGCATACAAAAGCTTAAAAACTGAATAAAAAATCATGAAAACTCAAATGAAAAACTCTGAATACAATAAATTATTCAACTAGCCATAAAATAGGCAACTTAAGTATTTAAAACATTTAATAAAACAAATTAACAGACTTCTGAAACTCTTCTGTCTATCTATGAAGCCTCTAAATGACAAAGATGGAACTCGGGACAAGACCCACGACTTCCTAACAACTGATATAACTGAAAGCTAAATGATATCCTCTAAAATCAAGGAGGCTCACCATAACTAACTCGAACTGCATGTGGTATTAACTAAGCTCCTGTTAATGATCCTGAATACATGTTTATGCATCATGAAAGGATGCAGGCCAAATAGCCCAGTACGTGGAATGTACGAGCATGTAAGGGGAATTCTATAACATAAGCTTGAACTTGGGGGAAAAAAAGGAAACATACTTCCCTCTTTTCAAACCTACTCAACTCAAGGAGTACTCAAGAATACTCAAAACTACTGAACTTACTCAACTTAGAAGTACTCAAGGATAAGATACTCAACTCAGAGATTAGATACTCAACTCAAAGATATGATACTCGACTCTGGGTACTCAACACTAGATACTCAACTCTGGATACTCAACTCAATATAAAGCAATAATACACATGCAATATATCGAAAACTTTTAAACCAATAGAAATCAACTCAGTGTATTGAAGAATACAATAACAAACTCAACTTATATAAAATAAAATATAATATAACTCTGTGGGAGTTTTTCTAACCAACAACCACCACTATGAGCCTAACTGATGATACAACGTCTTGCCAACGCTACCAGAACTGTCCTATACTTTGCCGTCATATAGAACGTCTTAACTAAGTGGATCCATTAGTCTATGCTAAAAAGCACTTAAGGAATCATCTAAAAAGTATGATCATTTACTACCCATTATGGTTACATGGTTTATGGAGACGTGAGTTATCTGTACTCAAACTCGTCCCCATATCGGTGCTTAATACTACTCCCAAAATACGCAGCTCATATGTTTAAAAACATAACTTTTTTTTTATTTGAGATAATTACTCTAAAATATTTCTCTTAAAAGAGATGGTACTCAAACTGCTCAAAACTCTTTTGGAAATCTCACTTTCCTCTCATCTTAAATGTGAAAACATTTACTTTTGGGAATACTTAGTTCCCATATATAGATTTAAAGAAAATGAACTTTACTCTTACTCTTTACTCAACTCAAAGCTAAAGTCTTAAAACAAAGTTAAAACATTTGTAAAAGACTTCTTAAAATATGGTTCATGCCGAATTATGGACGTGAGCGACTCAATGCAAAGTTTTCAATAACTATAGATAGAACTCAAGAACTTCAATGATACTACTCAATTCAAGAATTCTCAACGCAGAGGGTTCATGTGGAATTATGAGCATGAACTACTCAACTCAAAGACTCAAAGATACTTCTCATCTCAAGATTGTTCGACTTATAGGGTTCATGCAGAATTATGGGCATGAACAATTCAACTCAAGGACTTCATGGGTGACATGTAATAGTCACATGATTAGAAATATAATCTCAAAGGGGATTAGAAACTCAATACTCAAGACTTAGAACTTGAAGATACTACTTCTCTCAAAGGTACTCAACTGATGGAGTTCATGCGGAAGTTATGGGCATGAACGACTCAACTCAAGGGTCAAAATATCAATAAGGAACTCATGTATATGACTCTTCTCATTCTCATACATACTTCCTCAAAACTTAACTCAAATCGATGATGGATCTTAAAGGATTTACAATTGAACTCAAAGGCTTCCTTGAACTCTACTCTTAACTCTCTCTTGAATGTGAATTATGAATTCAAGAGTTATGGTTCATGGTATGAAAGATCTCATGATGACAAAGTAGACTCATGAATACATTCTCCTCATCCTCATACTCACTTTCTCGAGTCTTGAAACAAATTACTAGAAGTTGTAGAAAACTTCACAAAAGGACTCAAAAGGACTTTCTTAGAATGTTCGAAAGAATTCTCAAAAACTTAACTTTTAACTCTACCTTTAATTTGATTTATGAATTCAAGGTTGTGATTTGTGATAGGAAATACCTCTCGATGTTTAAGAGTGTTTTTAGATAGTTAAACCTGAGAAACGGTTGAAAAACACTGTTTGGGGAGCAAGTCCGCGACGCGAAGATGAATTAAAATGTTTGGTCAAAATAATTTTTGAAACAGTGGAGTCTGCGTCCTCTCCGCAACCCGGAGAGAAAATTTTCACACTGAAGGAATAGGTCCGCGACGCGGCGCAAGGTGCCAGATTCACCCGACTTTTTCCTTCTTCGTTTTCTAACCCCAATTCGCCAAAATTCGATTCTTTTTCTCAATCCCTCTTTAGATTTAGATACCCAGCACATGAACACAAGAACCTACTCATATAAAACTGTAATATCGATATGATTTCATCAAGAACTCAACAATCTCATCTAAACTCAAGAACTAAAGCCAATTCGAAGAACATAATTCAAGAACATCATACTTTCAACTTCCTCTAACGAATTTAACGTTGAAATTAATATGATTGGCGTGTGGGTGAACAAACCCAACACTATGGAAACTTATACACCTGAAAGAATCATCTTCTTGAAGAACTTGAAGGAAAATCTGGAAAGATGAACCCTAGCCTTAGCGTTTCTTGAATTCCTTGAGCGTAGAATTTTAGGACTGAATGAGAGAGTTTGGTTTGAAAAACTAATTTTCTACATGTTTAGGGCAATTTAGATGACCTCCTAAGGGTTTTTAGGACCAAAATACCCTATAAAAAAATAACACGAGTTGGGAGTCGAAATAATTTTTCACCAAGCAGTGAGCTGCTGCCAGGTTTGTGCGTCGTTAGTAAATCAGTCATAACTATTCACTCAGAGCTCAAAATTTAGCAAACTCGGTGGCATTGGAAAGAGGACTCGAAGGGATTTAATTTTCCATCTTGTAGATTACCTAACACATCTTGTACTAGGAGTTATGGTCATTTGAAGTTGACCCAAAATATAGGAAAAACTTAGGAATGACTTGAATTCTTCTCTTTGGTTCTTCTTGGAACTTAAGGTGCTACATCTAGTGACCTTAACACTTAGGAAAAAAAATTAAATTCCTTGTTAAAAACTTACTCACTACGAAGAACGGTTCGAGTCTTAGCTCAAAAAATTTCTGGGGTGTTACAATATACATGAACCAATCAACTCAAGGATCTCAATAAAAATATAGAAACCTAATAATTAGGAATAGAATTTTTAAAACAACCATGAGCCTAAGTGGTGATACAGCGTCTTGCCCACGCTGCCAGAACTGTGTTATACTTTTCCATCATATAGAACGCCATAACTAAGTGGATCCACTAGTCTATGCTAAAAAGCACTTAAGGAGTCATCTAAAAGTATGATCATTTCTACCTGTGATGGCTACATGGTGTATGGGGGATGTGAGTTATTTGAACTCTCCCCCATATCGGTGCTCAATACTACTTCCAAAATATACTAGCTCATATGTTTAAAACCATAACTTTTTTGTTTGGTTTGAGATAATTACTCAAAACATAGCTTAAAATATCTCTTGGAATCGATGTTCCCTTTCTTGCTCAAATGTGAAAACATTTACTCTTTAACTGAAAACTAGCTCAAAGGCTCTTTTGGAAATCATGGTTTCCTTTCTTCTTTAAATGTGAAAACATTTACTCTTTAACTGAAAACTATCTCAAAGGGTCTTTTGGAAATCAAGGTTTCCTTTCTTCTTTAAATGTGAAAACATTTTACTCTTTGGGAATACATAGTCCCAATATACTCTTTTGAAGAAATGAACTTCAAACTTTACTCTTTACTCATCTCAAAACTCAAGTCTTAAAACAAAGTTAAAACATTTGTAAAAGACTTTTGAAAGACTCTATGAACTTCTCTTGACTTGACTCTTAACCTATCTTGACTTGACTCTTAACTTTCCTTGAATTGAATTATCGATTCAAGGATTGTTTGTGATAGGAACGATCTTATGATGTTTAGGAGTGTTTCTAAATAGTTAAACATGGGAAAAGATCAAGAAATCACTGTCTGGGAGCAAGTCCACGACGCGGAGATGCAATTAATTATTTGGTGCGAAAGAAAATTTGACGTAGAATAGTCCGTGACCACTCTGCGACACGGAGAACCTTTTGTCTATCCTGAGGAACAGGTTCGTGTCGCGGACCTGGTACCCAGATTTGCCCGACTTGTTCCTTCTTTGTTTTCTAACCCCAATTCACCTAAATTCAGTTTTTTTTTCTCAATTCCTCTTTAGATTCAGATACCCAGTACATGTACACAAGAATCTAACTCAAAACAACTCTAACAATCGACCTTAAACTCTCAAGAACTCATCAATCTCATCCCACATTCAAGAACGAAAGCAATTCAAGAATACAACTCAAGAACATCAAAGTCTCAATCTTTTAGGACAAATCATACTGAAATAAACATGTTTGGCGCATGGGTGAATGAACCCAATGCTATGTAAACTCACATACCTCGTAGGATTTGAATCTTTGGTGAAATCTACAACCAAACTTGAACGTTCTTGACGAATCTTAACTTTTCTTTTGCCTTTCTCCTATTTTTTCTTTTCTTCAAGCCCTAGCGTGAACTTCAACTTTTCTAAACTGATCTAATTCTGATTATAACCCAAATAAACTCCTAAAAATGAATTAAAATAATTGGGTAAGGAAAAGACTAAAATACCCTTTCAAAATCTGGTTTAGACTTTCCTTATTTGAACAGCCCAACTTCAAATGGGCATATCTCACTTATACAAACTCGGAATTGCACAAACTCGGCGGAGTTGGAAAGATAATTCCAAAATATTTCGTACGGTATCTAGAAGCACACCTAAATCATCCTGAGCTGGGAGTTATGATCGTTTGAAGTTGACCAAAAACACAAACTTAACATAACTTAACAAATTTCCAGATTTTTCCTTCTTTCCTAAAATGATTCTTTCCAATTCTAACTCTTCCTAGTTCTTTCAAATAGCGAGATGTTACAGATATCTCATGGCCCACCTAACTCATCTTGTGCGGAAAGTTATGGTCCTTTGAAGTTGACCAAAAATTCATAACTTCAAGCATAACTTGTAAAATTTCAGATTTTGCTATTTGCAATTTAGTTCTTTTTGGAACTCAAGGTGCTACATCTAGTCTGACCTTAATACTTAGGAAATTTTAAATTCCTTGGTAAAATCCTACTTACAACGAAGGATGGTTAGAGTCTTAGCTCAAAAAATTTCTGGGGTGTTACAGGGATACAAAGAAATCACACTGTCTCTAGCCTTTCACATGCCAACCCAAAGCAAGAACCCTTCCAACAATTTAAATAGTCCCCAACACACACACCAACTATGAAACACACTATCTTTGAGAGAAAGCCTCTCTAGTCTTTTCAAATCCATCTCTTTCAACCCAAGCATAGCACCAAAGTCTTAACGACCACGGAACCATTGATACAAATAAACACTTAAGGAATTTCCACAAGGATTTCAAGGTCAACTTCAAACACAATTACCACACGTGGAGTCTTACCATAGCCAATGAAACACACAATATCAAGTAATGCATAAGCACAAGTTAAAAGACCCTAACTTACCAATTTTTGCATCTGGGGAACCCTCGTGATCTTGTCAAATTTGATCTTGCCTACCATCCCTTCCCTTAGTAGTAAGAAGTGGGCAATCTCTCAACTTGTGACCACTCTTTCTACACCCAAATCATGCATTTGAACCAGCTATACACTCTCCCCTATGTCTTTTCCACACTCCCGACACTCAGACCCCATTTGATCACTAGAACCATTACCTTGGGAACGATTATCTCCGTCGGACCTTAAATGTGAGAAGTCACCATCATCGGTCCTTGCCTTCTTTGTCTCCCTAGATATTTATTTAAGTTTCTAGGGAGAAATGAGACGAGAAATGTACATATCATTAATAAGCATGGCGGTACGACATTCCTTGACCAGCATATTGAACACGCCTAAAACAAACTTACTCATCATTGCCCTAGGATCGGCAACATAGTAGGAGCATATCGAGCTTCAAAGCATATTCCTTCACACTCGTGTTTCCACGACGAAGATTGATTAATTCAAGTACCTTTGCCTCCCTCATCTCAAGAGGAAAGAACCTATCAAGGAAATCAACTTTAAACTTTTCCCAATCAAGAGGACCCGCATCAACCGCCCTCTCTTCCTTTCATTGATTGAACAAAACTTGAGCAACACCCTTGAGTTGATAAGCGGCCAATTCCGCCTTTCCATCGGCATCACTCCCATGATCATCAACATATTATACACTTCATCAATGAACTCTTGAGGATCTTCCTCGACCTTGGAACCATGAAACTCCGAAGGATTCATTCTAGTGAAGTCTCTCACACTAGTTGTTGTCGTACCCACATTTGGGCTCATGGAAACCACAACCTCTCTATTGACTTGGGTCATCATGGCTTGAGACAATACTTGAAAAGCAGCCATAAACTCCCCATTAGTCACTTGTTTGGCCAAAGGGTCGATCGAAACTTGAGGAGCTTCTCGTTCCACATTCTCTCATTCATTCCTTCTAGCATATGCCCTTCGAGTGGTCATATCCTGAAAAGTATCATATAAGTATTAGGATAGAAACATTATAGAGTTAGAATCTATCGCATGACTTAAGAGTAATAAAAGAGGTGATGATTCCTAAACATCTTATAGCTTCTCATTCATAAATGTGGCGCACTTTTCACTCATGAACAAGACTCTACTTGACGTGGCTTATGAGACTTCTTAGGACCTTTCTAAACCTTGTGCTTTGACTACCAAGTTTGTCATGACCCAAAGTAAACCCTTGTTGTGACATGGCGTATAGGACCCTAAGAGGCCCTACACAAGCCACTTAGCATACATCATACAAGATAATAGACTGTAAAGAGTTGAAAAGATAGCATTTCATATAAAAGAGTTTTTACATCAAAGCGGAAGTCTAACATTTGTCTCAAAAAGTCATCTAATACATCATAAGAAAAGTAATTGGGACGTAACACATACATCACATACAAAGTCTGAAACTATAATGACATAAAGCTATAAAAGTGACATCGTCCTCAAATATGAGAACTTACC
Organism: Solanum acaule; assembly: GCA_036250505.1. Lineage (NCBI taxonomy): Eukaryota > Viridiplantae > Streptophyta > Magnoliopsida > Solanales > Solanaceae > Solanum > Solanum acaule. The sequence goes on along the minus strand of JAJOOR010002163.1, from coordinate 31,201 downwards.
AAGACTTCAAGTATGTAGTGTAGTCAACTAGCCACAAATGGAGGGATAAGAATCATTAAGCCCTACAATAGTGAAACAATGTAGGTACAAATATGCATTAGTACATGGAATATACTAAGTATGCGGGGAATGCAATAAAATGGGAGACGTGATCATAAAGGGACATAATCAAAAACATAGAATGCATGACCAAGTTAAAACATAGTAAAATCATTTAAGAAGATTCATAAATCATGAACATGGTGAAGCATCTTCAAATCATAAACAAAGCTTCATAAAACATTAGTAATTAACTTAGTTCATTTAGGTACGCGCACGGGTAGAGAGTCTGTCTGAGTCGTACGGCCCCAGGTAACCCCTAGTTTAGCGTACCACCTGGGTTCCGCCTTCCCCTTGTCGAGTTTTTCTTCTGATCCCTCTCTGAGTCACTACTATGCTACCTTCTACTACTGATCTTCTCCCTTTGCTGCTACTAGAGCTACTGGATATCGACCTAAGAATAGAGAAAGTTCAAAGAAGAAGAGAAAATGAGGGAGAATAGTAAATGATTAAAGAATAAGAATAAGATATATACGAGTGAAAATGAGAAAGAGTGAAAGCTGAAAATTATGATCTTTTAGATCTAAATAATTATTTTGGATAGTTTATACATACTGAGGCCTGTTAATATGGTGATTCATAAATAATTAAATGTGGGGTAAGAATTTTAAGTGTCACTCCCCGAGCCTACACCCTGGGCGGGACTGCCACTCGAGAACCATTGTTGGTCCCAAGCGAACCCTTGGCCTGACTTACTTACTCAGCAGAAGACTTAAACATAAGAAATAGTCTCAAAATATAACTCATACAATAACTTAAAGAGATATGAAGCTAGGCCAAAATGGCAACTCAAGTCTTAACGTATACAACTGAAAACGAAAAGACTAATGAACTATAACTACTCATCTATGAAGCCTCTAAAATAAAGAGGGATGTCGGGACAAGACCCCGATCATCCTAACAACTAAAGTACTAAATCAAATGATAAAAGGGGTCCTCCAAAATGCAAGGAGGCTCACCAACTGACTCTGGAGTGCTCACTGGATCAATGATGCACTGGATGTCGATCTTAGTTACCTGTGTCTGCATAATAATAAGATGCAGACCAACTGGTTGTACATTGAATGTACGAGTATGCGAGTTGGAATGCTAAACACAACATAGGCTTGAAAAGAATCTGAAGAACTTACCTGGCTTTACTCAACTTAACATAACTGAACTCAGTTCAATATAAAGCAGTTTAAAACAAGTGCAATATAAGGAAAGTTGTTTAAAATATGATGTGAACTCTATGTGTACGCAAAGATACATATAACTCTGAAATGTATGTAAAAATATAATAAACTGTGTATTTAAGAATACAATTACTTCTGTGGGAGTTTCTCTAGCCGACAACCATCATGTAAGAGCTATTGTGATGATACAACATTTTGCCTCACGCTGCCAGGGTCGTCCTATACCTTGCCGAGGGTATAAAACCGGAACTACTAAGTGGATCGATTAGTCTATGCTAAAAAGCACTAAATAAATCATCTAAAGAGTATGACTCTTTTCTACCCATGATGGCTACATGGTTTATGGGGGCTGTGATTTGTTTGAACTCTCCCTCATATCAGTGCTCAATACTACTCCGAAAAATATGATATTAGCTCTTATGTTTAAAACATACTTCTTTCTGTGATTTAAGATTAGTTCTCAAAAAGTTAGCTCAAAGGCTATCTTGGAAATCAAAGTTTCCTCTCTTGCTTCATTTAGAAAGAGATTACTCTTACTTGAAAACTAGCCCGAAGGCTCTTTGGAAATCGAGGTTTCCTTTCTTGTTTAAATGTGAAAACATTTTAAACCCTTTGGGAATACATAGTCCCCATATACTTTTGAAGAAATGAACTTCAAACTTTACTCTTTAATTTTTACTCAACTTGAACTTTAAGTCTTAAAATAAAGTTAAAACATTTGGAAAAGACTTTTGGAAAACTCTAAGAACTTCTCTTAACTTGACTCTTACTTCTCTTGACTTCGATCTTAACTTTCCTTGAATTGGATTATAGATTCAAGGTTCATGATCTCATGTTTATGGATGATTTCCTGATGTTTAAATGTACCTTAGAGTGTTGGAATCAACTAGAAAACATAGGTACATTGCTAAGGAACTAGTACGAAAAGGTGGGGGACGAATGGGAAGAACTGGCGTCCCTGGCACTCTGAGAGGCGCGGGGCGCCAGCCTTGAAACTTCAAAGAGCTGAGTGGGGCTCTCTAGCTGGCGCGGCCCCCCAAGACCCAAACTTCAGAGACTGTTTTGGGGGGCGCTGAGAGGCGCGGCGCCCCAACCCCCTTACCTAGATTTTTACGAATTTCCTCCTTCGTTTTTCAACTCTAAACTCGATTGGTTATTTCCCCAAACACTTAGAATCATCAATACCCTCAATATACATCAGATTCTACTCGAAAAAACACAACTAATAACATGAATCAACCTAAAAAAAACTCCAATCAACACAACCCGCAAGAATTCAACGAATTTCATCAAGAACTCAAGGATTTATTTTCAAATCTAATAACTTCACTGAAATTGAATCATGATTGACGCGTGGGTGAACTAACCCAATGCTATGTGATCTCACATACCTTATAGGGATCACCCCCGACGAAATCCACTAGCTAAACTCGACGATCTTGACGAATCTTGCTTATCTTCTCATTTCTCCTCTTCTTTACTCATTTCTCCAAGCCCTAGCGTATCTTGGTAAAAGCGTAAATTGATCTAATTCTGATTAGACCCTAACTTAATTACCAAAAACGAAATAAAATAATTGGGCAAGGAAAAGACCAAACTACCCTTTCAAAAATCCGGATTGGACTTTTCTTATTCCAACAGCCCAACTTCCAAAGGGCATAACTCACTCATACGAACTCGGAATCCCACAAACTCAGTGGCGTTGGAAAGATCATTCCAAGAGATTTCCTACCATATCTGGAAGTACCTCTAACTCATCCTGAGCTAGAAATTATGGCCGTTTGAAGTTCGCCAAAACTCAACTTATTCTAACTTAACAAAATTTCCAGATTTTCATTCTTTCCAAAAATGACTATTTCCAATTATTAGCTTCTTCCTAGTTATTTCAAATTGCGAGATGTTACAAAACCCTTGGTGAATAAAATCTGAAAAAATTCTCAACCCTAATCTAAAAATATTTCACCAGCCCTAACTTAATGACCAAGAAATTCTTTAAAGAGAAAAATGAAAACCGCCTTAGTACAATACCACTATCTTAACACCGTGGGCTAAAACTATTGGTTAATAAAATATTTGTGTATGAAATCTTATCCGTATTTAACTGAATTTCTAGATTGGGAAAAATATCAAAATAAATATTAACAGATGTAACAAATAAATAAATATAATGAACGTAACCAATGGCATGTAAAAATTTACAATTTAACAGAAATAATGATTTAATCAAAATGACAAATATTTGAACGTAGTCAATCGGCTGTGACAAAATAATGTACTGATAAAGAAATCCTGAAATTTTGACAAATAAGGATAAATATCGACAAACTTATTTAAAATTATAAAAAATGTATTTTGAACTATTGAATAAATAAAACATAAAAGTTACGAATTTTGAAAATGTTAGGCCAAAATTGGTTGTCAACAGATGTCCCTTTTGTTGGATATGATTGATGAAAGAAATCATTGACAAAGAAAATTGACAAACCCAATTTTGGCCGAACACATGCCCTTCGTATAAAAGTGTGGTTGGAATGTGTTGATCGTATAAAAGTGTGGTTGGAATGTGTTGATCCTCAACTTGCTTCCAGAATGTTCATGTAGTCCGCACCTGTGACCTAATTCAGAATGCATCTACATTGATTTTCTCTAAAAGACAAAGATAAAACTCATTAGTAGAGACAAAATTAAAGAAAAGGTAGCATCCCTTACAATATGACGACTGAAGATGATTCATCGGTAGGATATAAATGCATGTCCATCGGTAGGCCAAATGAAGATGATCCATCGATACGATATAAATGCATGTCCATCGGTAGGATGAATGAGGATGATCCATTGATAGGATCTGAATGTATGTTCATCGGTAGGACGAATGAGGATGATCCATCGGAAGGATCTGATTGCATGTCCATCGATACGACAAATGAAGATGATCCGTCGGTAGGATCTTTGGGCAAAATAAATATATGTCCATCAGTAGGATATATGTGAACACTACCACTTCCGGTAATAGAATATGAATATCTTTCAACGCTAGTCTTCTCTGACTTCAACGTGGAATAGATAGGGTGCACATTCTTCACCTCCGAATAGATGCGACTTAAAAAGATCTTTCAATGCCAGTCTCTTCCTACTTCAATGTGGAATAGATAGGGTGCACATCCTTCACATCCAAATAGATGCGACTTAAATGCAAATATCTTTTGATATCAACCTCCTCTTACTTCAATGTGGAATAGATAGGGTGCACATCCTTCACCTCCGAATAAATGCGACTAAAATGCAAATATCTTTCAACGCAAGTCTCCTCCGAATTTAACGTGGAATAGATATGATGCACATCATTCACCTCCGAATAGAAGCTTCTTAAAAATATATTTCAACTAAGCCTCCTTCGACTTCAATGTGGAATAGATATAGTGCATATCCTTCACCTCTGAATAGATGCGGCTTAAAAATACCTTTCAACGCAAGTCTCTTCCGACTTCAACGTGGAATAGATAGTGTGCACATCCTTCACCTCCGAATAGATGCGGCTTAAAAGTGTCTTTCAATGAAAGTCTCCTCCGACTATAACGTGGAATAGATAGGGTGCACCTCTTTTACCTCTGAATAGATGCGACTTAAATGCAAATATCTTTCAACTCCAGCCTCCTCTAATGTTGACGTGGAATAAATAGTATACACATCCTTCACCTACGAATAGATGCGGCTTAAAAATATCTTTCAACGCAAGTCTCCTCCGACTTCAACGTGGAATAGATAGGGTGCACATCCTTCACCTCCGAATAGATGCAGCTTAAAAGTATTTTTCAACGCAAGTTTCCTCCGACTTTAACATGGAATAGATAGTGTGCACATCATTCACCTACGAATAGATGCGACTTAAATACAAATATCATTCAACGCCAGCCTCCTCTGACTTCGACGTGGAATAGATAGGGTGCACATCCTTCACCTCTGAATAGATGCGAATTAAATGCAAATATCTTTCAACATCAGCCTCCTCTGACTTTGACATGGAATAGATAGGGTGCACATCCTTCACCTCCGTATAGATGCGAATTAAATGTAATGGCCTTTTCAACGAATAAAAATGTGGTGGTCTTCTTAGGAAATGAAAAATGCAATGACCCTCTTGGCAAATGAAAAATGCAATGACCCTCTCGGTAAATGAAAAAATGCAATAGCCCACTTGGGAAATGAAAAAGGGCAATGGTCCTCTCGGAAAATGAAAAAGTGTAATAGCCCTCTCGGCAAATAAAAAATAAAAAAATGCAATGACCCTCTCGGAAATGAAAAGTGTAATAACCCTCTTGGTAAATAAAAAAATGCAATGTCCCTCTCGGCAAATGAAAAAATGCAATAGCCCTCTTGGTACAATGAAAAAGTGCAATGACCCTCTCGGCAAATGAAAAATTGCAATGGCCATCTCGGCAAATGAAAAAATGCAATAGCCCTCTTGGGAAATGAAAAAGTGAAATGGCCCTCTCAGCAAATGAAAAAGTGCAATAGCCTTCTCGGCAAATGAAAAATGCAATGGCCCTCACGCCAAATGAAAAAAATGCAATGGCCCTCTCGCCAAATGAAAAGGGTAATAGCCCTCTTGGCAAATGAAAAAATGCAATGGCCCTCTCGAAAAATTAAAAAATGCAATAGCAACGTACGGTACATACAAAAATCAACAGTAATTTCTTCATCGGCCATTTTAACATATAAAAATATATACTTAGACTAAATTTTCTTCTTTTAACATTGGGGAGGCCTCGAAAACCGACGGAGAGATTTTTTTATTGGACAAACAACAAATGTTAATTGGCTACTGAAAGAACGAACAAACAAAAATGGACATTAATAACAAACAAAATAACTAAAGTTTACTGGAAAAATGTAAGTCAACACAAAAATATTCTACAATCCTAATGAATAATAAAAATAATAAGATAATAACATTAAGAGCAACTATATCAAATAATCAAATAAAAACAATTATAAATGAATCAAAATAATCTAAACAGTGACCTTGCCAATTTTCTCAATTAGGAGACAACGTACGGTACATAAATCAATATGAAAATTAATGAAAAAAAATTCAAAATTCAACCAAAACAACAATGACAATTAATATCTAACATGCTAGGAAAGATTGATAACACTAATTAAAGAGCATTATAGAATTTATTGAACACAACCATGGTCAAAGTTGTTTCAAATAACATCCAAATGTTAACAACAAAATGGTAACAATGTCCAAATGATAACGATGTAGCACCGCAATTAACTTAAAAAGCTATATGTGAACAAAATCAAAAGAAACAACATGGCTAATTGGAGCCAAGATACGATAGAGAACAAAAAATACTATAATAGTAAACAAAACTAACTAAGATTAAGAATAAAAAACATGTGCAAAGAACAAATTATAAAAATGACAACCGTAACTAAGATTAAGAATAAAAAAATTATAAGTAATAATCCAAATTAAGAATGAAGCTAATGGGTCAGATCTAGATTTTTACCAACATTGAAGGTGAAGCTTGTTTTTTTATGGTATTCGTTGGTTCAAGAAATAGGTTTGCCAATTCGCACAATCTCACTGGAGTTCATTTTTGTCGTTCACCGGAGTTTGGAGCGGTTGTTGGGTATGAGTTGTTCTCTAGTTGTTCGGACTTTGGAGCTCACTGGAGGCTGATTTGAACTGTTATTCGTCAAAGTTGGCATTGTTGTTACCGAAATCGCTGCTAAACAAACGAAAAAAAAAAAGATAAAGGGGAAGGGGTTTGGTTTCACTATTTATCTCTGGTTCATTAGAACTTTGAGCTCTTCGCCAGAGTTACTGTCGAAAAAGAATGGAAAAACAAAAGGGGGGTTCGGGTGATGCTCCGACGGGTCTGATTTGAGTGTGGCTCTCGCTGCTGAAAAAAGGATGAGGAAGTTGGGGTCTTATTTTTCGATGATTTCAGAGTTGTTTCCGGTGAGATTAGGGGTTGACAATGGTTGCTTTGTTTAATGGCGGTGGCTTGGTGCTATTTGTTTGTTGTTACAGTAGAGCTTGCCGGAAATGGAAAAAGGAAAAGAAGAAAATGTGTGCGGGGGTATGTTATTTGGCTGGAAAAAAGATCTGAAATGGGAGTTGTTTTGTTCGGAGTTTGGGGTCGTGTGGCAGCTGGGTTTCAGTCTTTTATGTGGTGTGAGCTTTCACCGGAGGTTCGCCCGAAATGGCGAAGTGAGAGTAGACAAAAGGGGGTCTAGTGAAGTGACCTTGTCACCGGAAAAGGAAGACAAAACTGGGGGTGGGTTTGCGGAGTTTGGCCGAAATCCAAGGTGGTGGTGACCAGAAAATCAACAAACAGTGAAACCCTTGGTGAATAAAATCTAAAAATTCCCAATCCTAATCTAAAAATATTTCACCACCCCTAACTTAATAATCAAGAAATTCTTAAAATAGAAAAATGAAAACCGCCTTAGTACAATACCACTATCTTAAAACCGTGGGCTAAAACCACTGGTTAATAAAATATCTGTGTATTAAATCTTATCCGTCTTTAACTGAATTTCTAGACTGGCAAAATATCAAAATAAATATTAGCAGATGTAATGAATAAAATGAATAACGAAAAAAATATAATGAACGTAACCAATGGCATGTAAAAAAATACAATTTAATAGAAATAATTATTTAATCAAAATGAACAAATATTTGAACGTAGTCAATCGGTTGTGACAAAAAATAATGTAATTAAAATTAACTGATAAAAAATTTTAAAATTTTGACAAATAAGGATAAATATCAATAAACTTATTTAAACTTATAAAAAATGTATTTTGAACAATTGAATAAATAAAACTTAAAAGTTACGAATTTTGAAAATATTAGACCAAAATTGGGTGTCAACAGCTAGTCTATCTTTGATGTATAATATATATATATATACACACACACTTATAATATATTGATTATACAAAGTATATATTCGATTATAGTTTGAACATAAGTTTTGAATTCATCGTATAATCAATGTATTCATGATCTTCTCTTTTCCAATTTTTTCTGTTTTCTAGTTGTTTTCAGATATTTATAGATTGGATTCTAGGATATATATTTTTTCATGGAAGAGGACTAACGATGGTGGGAAAAGGAGGACCGACACTAATGAGAGGTGAAGAGGCAAGGGTGCTTTTCAGTAAACATGATTGTTTTTTATGTTGAAATTTAATTGATATAGTAGAGAATTATTTGGGAGGGGGTCGGATAAAAAATTATATTTAGGCTAATGTTATTTTATAACTATAGTATTTAACCTCATTGTGTGAACTACAAATAACAAGGTAATATATGTTGATGTGGATCAACCAAGTAGCTCATCCCAATAACTCAAACTAATAGCATTAATGTTCAAAGATAGCTCACCAAATGCGAGTATTGAGAATAAAATTTGCAAAAGGAAGGTGGAAAAAGAATAGAGTGAGCAAGGGAAACACCAGTACACATCCATATTATCGTAATAGAATAAGAAAGGGAAACACATGTATTCATCTGTATTATTGATCTACCCTAAATTAAAATGGTGTCACGATTTGAAATCAAGCCATGATGGCGCCTACCATAAACCCCCAATAGGCAAGTCAAAAACCAAACTACAAGCGATAAGTTAAATAACTTAAAGTAAGACTACATGGACACAAAATAAACAAGGAGTGGAGCCTATAGCATAGATATGTATATAGAGATGCAAAATATACTGAAAGGCTCGAAAGTGATAAAGAAAAACAAAACGATACATAAAAATCTAACCCCATACCTAGTATCACCGCTATAAGAAAATCTAAGTATAGAAGGATGATATACAATTGTTCTTCCTAATCAATACACAAAATACATAGACAATACAACAGAGGGAAAACAGTAAATCTCTAAACGCCAAAAGCTCACCAAGATCCAACAACAATGGCCTTGGAAGGTCTGGAATTAGCGAGGGTGGTTCATACTAGGAGCTGCAACAGAAAAATATGTTGAAGTGAAGTATGAGTACCAAAATATAGAATATTCAGTAAGTATCGATCATAGGCCAACCAAGTGTTGACATCCCTAAAGGTGCAACGTCATTGTGACTCAAAAAAATATTCAATTAATTCAATTCTTAAAATAATTTTAAAAATGAAACAATTTTAAGGGAGTCGCCACCTAATTTAAGGGAAAAACTAGAAACCAATTAATTAATAAAAAATTATACTAAACCAATAGATTCTAGGTGAGCGTTCAAGTGATTCTGAGGGGAAGATATTAGGCATCCTTCAAAATGTAACACCTTAGAATTTGGAAAATGGAGAAAATGAATTTTTGGGGTTGTAGGTTGTGTCTACGATTCTGATCTACGGACCATAGGTGGCAACCGTAGGAATGGAGAAAATAAAGTTATCAAAAACAAGTCCCAGTACCCTTTTTACGATTCACCGAGATGGTCTGTCATTATATGTATGAGTCGTAGATAGGACTCGTAAGTAACTCCCAGACTTTGTGAAATTTAAAGCTTAAAGTTGGGTTCTACGGTTGGCATGGACGGACCGTAGAATGACATACGAATCGTACATGGGTTCCATCAAAGATAGGTGATTTTTAAGGTCCCGATAATTTGTCTATGGTTGACCAAAAGTTCTACGGTCTGTAGGTTTGAATCATAGGTCGAGTTGGCAATTATTTTTAAGGGATTTTAAGTCTTTTCCCTAATTGATTAATGCCTAAACTAGGTTCATTTTGTTCCTAATTATAATCCCTATATGAGTCCCCTAAGACTAAAATCTAACCATTCTAAAACATTATTCTAAAATCCCTAAATCCCCTCAAGAACTAAGGTAGGAGAAATCTAGGGTTTGGGTTGAAAAGCTCTAATTCACCATTGATTGTGGGCATTGATTGCTAAGGTATGATAATATTCATCTATGGAATCCTTTCCTCCATTGGGTTCCTAAATTCTACAATTTTACAAGCTAGATTCTCCAATCAAAGTCAGGGTTTTATTCAATCTTCATGGGTTCTTTTCAATTATGATCCAATTGATTATTTTCTATCTTCTTATGCATGAATTGAAGTAATTACATATTTTTAAGTTAAATTCATATGAACCCATGCATGATACATGATTTCTAGACTATGATCATATGATGAAGCTTATAACCTATGAAAGATGAATTTATGAAGACATGCATGTTTCTTTATAATATTGATATAACTGATTTAAGGTTGCTTTGGGAGTAAATCATCGATGATGTTGTTTTTGATATGAAAGGATTTCTCACATACTACTTAAAACATGATTGTGAAAGGGTTTTCTCACAAAAGGATTCATAAGGTTAAAAGGTTTTCTCACCTAAGTTGAATCGGGATTAAGGAGTTACTTTAAATGAACTCTAGCTTGGATTGGTTACTAAATGTGTCTTTCTATGGATAATGAGACAAACTATGATTAATGACTATTCCGTGGGATTTATACTTGACAGTTAGCACCGAGAGGATATTAAGATGGAAGCTCTCTCATTAGTTGAGGTTGGGTTTCTAGTAACAATTTCTCAGTCACATAACTATGTCCCACCATAGGTTGTCTTAGATAAACATTAGCTAGTGGATCCACTTTAGCTCAATTTTATAGTTCTTACCTTGGAAAGTAAGGACATCTCTTTTTAGTATGGGATAGACACCGAATTCTATGTTATAGCTCACATGGTCTATGTCTGTTAAAGGTAAACTTCCCACGGTAATGAACTAAGGTTACTCTGTAAAGTGTCTCACAAGTGTTTTATAAGATGTTTAGCTTGCATTGACCACATTTATGACTTATGATTTCTAACATGTTATATTATGATTTAGCTTTGTCATTACATGTCATGTATAGTCATTTTAGCATGATTTCATAAATCTTATACATTATTATCATACTTGGTACATTATGTACTAATGCATACTTGTGCCTATAATGTTTCACTAAAGTAGGGTTTGATGCTCCTGTTTCCCATACTCGTGGCTAGTTGATCCTTTTGAGCTTTTGAAGATTGGTGAGTCCTCGTGATCCGAGGGCCAAAAGCCTTTTATTGCTTTTATGTCATTTCCAGTTTCATACTTTGTATGTGATGTATGGGTTATGTCCCAATCATTTTCCTTGTAATATAATAGATGCCTTGAGACTTATGTTTAGTCTTCCGATTTTGTCAAACTATTTTGTATGAAATGCTATATTTTGAACTCTTTACTTGTATTATCTTGTATGATGTAGCTAAGTGACTTGTGTAGGGCCTCTCGGGGTTTTATACATCATGTTACTCCTGAGGTCTACTTTGGGTTGTGACAAACATGGTATCAGAGCACATGGTTTAGAAAGGTCCTAGGATGTCTCATAAGCCACATAGAGTAGATCTTGTTCACGAGTGTGAAGCGCGCCACATTTGTGAATAAGAGGCTATAAGATGTTCAGGAAACTCTACTTCTGTCATCATTCTAAACTCGTGCGATAGAGTTTAACTCTACATATTTTTCTCCTAATCTTTATCCGATGCTTTTCAGGATATGGCCCCTCGAAGAGCATACGTTACGAAGAATTTGAATGAGAATATGAAATAAGAAGCTCCTCACGCTCATCAAGAAGCTCAACAAGTTCAGGCCGACCCTTTGGTCGAGCAAGTGACTAATTCGGAGTTTAGGGCTGCTTTTCAAGTGTTAGCTCAAGCCATGATGACCCAAGACAATAAGGAGTTTGTGGTCCCCGTGAACCAAAATTTGGGTACGATGGCAACTAGAGTGAGAGACTTCATTAGTATGAATCCCCCGAAGTTTCAAAGTTCCAAGGTTGAGAAAGATCCTTAAGAGTTTATTGATGAGGTTTTGATGATCATGGGAGTGACGCTGGTGGAAAAAGAGGAATTGGCTGCTTATCAACTTAAGAATTTTGCTCAAGTTTGGTTCAACCAAGGGAAGGAAGAAAGGGTGGTTGATGTGGGTCCTCTTGATTGGAAAAAGTTCAAGGTTGCTTTCCTCGATAGGTTATTTCCCCTTGAGATGAGGGAGGCAAAGGTACTTGAATTCATTAATCTTCATAAAGGAATATGAGTATGAAGGAGTATGCCTTGAAGTTCACACAATTGTCTAAGTGTGCTCCTACTATGGTTGCCGACTCTAGGGTAAGGATGAGCAAGTTCATTTTGGGTGTGTCTGAAATAGTGGTTAAGGAATATCGTACCTCCATGATCACTAAGGAAATGGATATTTCTTTCTAATGATTCATGCTCAACAAATTGAAAAGGAGAAGCTTAAGGAAAATTCTAGGGAGGCAAAGAGGGCAAACACCGGTGATGGTGACTTTTCACATTCAGTGTCTATGGACAATGTTATTCTATGTTCTGACAAAGGTTCTCCGATCAAGGTTCCTCCAATGCTCCACCTCCAAAGTTCAACAAAAATAAGGTGCCCAACCCTAAGCCTATAGGAGGAAACGGTGGTGGATCTTCATTGACTGTTTGTGCTAGATATGGAAGGAAGCATGAGGGTAAATGCTTAGCCGGTATGGATAGTTGTTTTTGTTGTGGTAAGAGTGGTCACAAGATAAGGGACTATCTATCACTTACTGCTAAGGGAAGAGAAGGTAGACAAGCTCTGCCTAGTGGTTCGGGTTCAAGTTCCCAAAATCAAAACTGATTTTATGCACTTCAAACTTGACATAAGAAAGAGGGTTCTCCCGATATGGTTACAGGTATATTGAAAGTCTTTTATCTTGATGTTTATGCTTTGCTTGATCCCTGTGCTACTTTGTCTTTTGTGACGCCATATGTGGCTATGAGGTTTGATGTTCTTCTGGATGTGTTAATAGACCCATTCTTCTTCTCTACACCTATTGGTGAATCTATTGTGTCTAAGAGAGTCTACAGAGATTTTCCCGCCTCCTTACCCCATAGAGTCGCTCATGTTGATCTTGTAGAGTTTGATATGTTAGACTTCGATGTTATTCTTAGCATGGATTGGCTCTAATTTTTTTTATGCTTCTGTTGATTTTAGGACCTGAGTGGTCAAGTTCCAATTCCCTAATGAGTACGTCGTAGAGTGAAAATGGGGAATTATATGCCTAAGGGTCAATTTGTTTCTTGTCTTAAAGCTAGAAAAGATTTCTAAGGGTTGCATATATCATCTTGTTGGGTTAGGGATACGGATTCTGAAACCCCTACCCTTGAGTTGGTCCCCGTTGTTAATAAGTTTCTGAAAGTGTTTCCCGATCTTCCCAGATATGTAACCTATATCTATCCCTCCTTATCATATGGCTCCGGTAGAACTTATGGAGTTAAAAGAGAAATAGAAATATTTGTTGTAAAAGGGTTTCATCCAACCGAGTATCTCTCCATGGGGTGCTTCAGTTTTGTTTCTTCGAAAGAAAAATGGTTCACTTCATATGTGTATTGATTACCGGCAATTGAAAAAGGTTACCATTAAGAAAAAATGTCCTCTTCCAAGGATAGGTGATTTGTTTGATTAACTACAAGGAGCAAGTTAATTTTCTAAGATTAACCTCCGGTCGGGTTATCACCAATTGAAGGTGAAGAAAGATGACATTCTGAAGACGAATTTTCGAACTCGATATGGTCATTATGAATTTTTGATAATGTCGTTTTACTTGACTAATGCTCTGACCACATTTATGAATTTGCTTAATAGGGTATTTTGACAATACCTTGACATGTTTGTGATTGTGTTTATAGATGACATCTTGATTTACTCTAGGAGCGAAGATGAGCATGCTGATCATTTGAGGATTGTGTTGCAAGCCCTCAAGGACCAACAACTCTCTGCAAAGTTTAGTAAATGTGAATTTTGGTTAAGATATGTGGCTTTTCTTGGTCACATTATCTTCGTTAAGGGTATTGAGGTAAATCATAAGAAAATAGATGCAGTTAAGAGTTGGCCTAGACCTCTATCCCCTTTGGATATTCAAAGTTTCTAAGGTTTGGCCTGTTACTATAGAAGGTTCGTTGAAGGGTTGTCTTCGATTTCCTATCCATTGATAGCATTGACCCAAGAGAAAGTTAATTTCGTATGGTCTGAAGCGTGTGAGAAGTGTTTCCAAGAATTGAAAAATAGACTTACTTTAGCTCCGGTGTTGACTTTACCAGAATGATCAGATGGGTTTGTAGCATTTGACTTTCAAATGATACAACCTTTCTAACGATCATACAACTTATTTTATATAGAGTCTAACTAAGCCAAGTCTAAAGAAAAAATAATAACCTATCTTAAGGTCGAAATCACATTCAAATCACTATTCGAGAGGTTTCACCTTCCAAGTAACCTCAAAACGATGCAACACTAACAAATTAGTGATGTAGACATCAACATAAGCAAATTGATACCCAAATTGCTATAAAAAAGATTTAGACATAAAAATCGGGTCAAAATAAGACCTTGAGAACTACGCGTGGAATTACAAAATTCAAAAGATTACAACAAGCTCAAGGAACTTGTACCCCAAGAAATGGGCACAATCTAAGCATAATTGAGTTCGAAACATCCTAATAAGAGAAATCTCAAAATAAATAATATAGGAATAAAAAAAGTAAAGTTTGTCACATGCCAAACTTAAGGGGTGCAACTAACACCTAATGCCAAAACTTTGGCCTGAGCCAATCCTCCTTGACCACTTGTTAATGGCGCATGAAAGACACACAAAGTCAAGAAAACAAACAAGTATATCTCGGCTTAAAAATAAGCCCTTGACCGGTAGGACTCCTGTCAATAGCTCTATAAAGAAAACAACTACACCCAACAATAACCAACTTGCACATAGCCTGTTTGGTCTTTCGAGGCCATCATGGTATCTAGGAAAGCATAAACGCTATTTGGGACATCAAAACCACAATGATCTTTATACAAAATCTAAAAACAAGTATCTATCTAACTAATATCTCAACAACTATCAAACATCAGCAAACCAGCAAACAACACCAACAACGTGGCTAATAAACCCGACACACTAGTTTTCAAGACTATAAATACAATACTTGGATGGGATAGGGCCCTGACTTACCCAAAATCTATAAGTATCAAAACAAGCAAAACTCAAGGAATTTGGCAACCCCTAGACAAAAGAAGTCAACTAATCACTTGGATAGGCAAATGTGCTACTTGACAGGTTTGTGTAGTCATCACTCAGAATCTGTAGGCATGAATACAGCGGCCCCCAAGCAAGGGGTGTCAATATAAAAATGATGTACCTAGCATGCAAGGCAAACTGAAATATGAAACTGAAGTATAAGTACTAAACAAAAGGGGAAGGGGTGAAGCACAAGTACAAAACCTTATCTCCCTATAATAAGATAATATAAACACAAACAATAACCTGGCCTGTCCCCATAAGCCCGACAGGTACAAATATCACACAATCACTATAAGTTTTAATGAGCACAAATAATCACTAAATACCCGTATTATCCCCCTTACCTGGATCTCAATGATAATTATATTTGAATTGTCTAAATGTATATGTGTCATGAATCAATGCAAATATGAGGCTCTATAGTACAATACATATATATTTCCGCATAGGTACAATATGCTCGTCTCATATGTAACCTGACCCGTAGGCACAGTATAATAATAAATATGTTTGCTCAAGAACCTTGATGTGACAGTGTTTACTATGGCTAAAACAAACTTATAGGCGACAACCAGGCGATATAACATCACAAAAATAACATGTAATCATAATTGATCAGAACACAATTATAACATGCGTTTCTATGACAGTAAGCAAGGAGTAGAGTGTTCTTGATAGACATTAATCATATGGTGGTAGCTAACTCAATAGGATAAGGCAATAAGTCATATAATAACTATATATAGGCCATAACAAGCTTAGGCCATCAAGATCATGCCAAAATTGTAATAATCGCCTTAACGTACCTTTCAACCAAAGTCCAAAAGATGTCTTTATGAAGCTTGGCCAACCAAAATTAATGCAACTACATGAAAATCGACAAGGCTATAAGAACGAGCCATGACTAATCGATAAGATGTTAATGTAGCACTCTTGACCATCCAAGTTCAAAGCATAAAATGAGGCCAATAAAAACAATAAATAACAGCTAAATCCATTGAAGATATTCCAATAACATCTCGAAGGAGTGACGAGTTCTTGAGGAAACATAACTAGGCGTACTTCTCATTGTTCAATCCAACAATCATTGTGCGTGACTCCAATAAGAATCACACCAACTCCCCATCCCCCCCCTAATACCTTAAAACCATAAATAGAAACAATAATATCCAAACTAAATAAGATAAAATGGGTTTCCCACAACCACAATATCAAACACACCACCACATGGCTCGAATATTCTATAAAATCAACACTTAGGACATGGAATAATGAAGGAGGGATATAAAATAAGATTACCTCAATCAAAATGTTTGAAAAAAAGAGCTAATAATCAGCCTCCTTGCAGAAGCAACAAATGGAGCCTAAATCGGTAAGAAAATTATACCATAAGAATGAGCTCGCGATGTAGAGCAACTTCCGTTGAACTTTCGAGTTGAGAATCTAAGCACCCAAGATGTATTTGGAAGGTGGGTTTATGAGTTTTCTAGGTTTTCATCAGTTCTTAATGAAATAAAAGACGAAACAAGTGATCATTTATAAAGACCACTGACTTAGAGCTAGGGGGGACTTACTTCAAGGTGCATGCTTGTGCAGTCTGATAAAAACCTGCATATCTCTCTAATATGAAGTCATGTGAACAAATTGTTTAGTTCGTTGAAAACTAGACCCGTGGACCTTAGATTTGATAGGTCATGGGAATTCCAACTCCTTATATATTAGGAAAAAGTTTCTTAGATATTTAACTTAAAAGTTTAGAGAATTCCTTAACGACATTTACAATATCTTTTGCCGACATTTATTTCACAACTTTCTTAACTTTAACACTTAACATATGAACTATGTGCAATTAAAATATCTCATAAAAAACCATTCCTAATATGTTAGGAAGTTTTAGTTTTATTTCAAAATTACGAGTTAATTCCAACGTTCAGATGGGCGGGGTTCAAAATTATGAGCATAGAACTGCTTTCCAAGTGTTGGCCTAAGTCATGACCGCACAAGCTAATAGAGAGGTGGTAGCTCCCATGAACCTAAATATGGGTACGCCGACAACAAGGCTTCAAGACTTCATAAGGATGAATCCTTTGAAATATATTCTATGGTTTGAAAGTGGGTGAGGATCCATAAGAGTTTGTTGAGGGGATTCAAAAGATTGTGGACATTATAGAAGTGACTTCGATGGAAAAGGTGACTTGGTTGGTTATCAATTGAAATGGGTTTCTCAAGTGTGGTTTACTTAGTGGAAGGATAAAAACGCTATTGATGCAGGTCCATTGGATTGAGACAAGTTCAAAGAGACATTTCTTAATCGGTTCTTTCCTCTTCAAATGAGGGAGGCTAAAGTGCAAGAATTTATAAACCTAAGGCAAGGTAATATGAGCGTGAAAGAGTACTCTTTGAAGTTTACTCAATTATCCAAGTATGCTCCGGCAATGGTTGCCGATTATAGAGCTCGTATGAGTAAGTTTGTTTTGGGTATTTCCAAAATGGTGGTCAAGAAGTGTAGAACTGCTATGTTGATAAAGAAGATGGACATCTCAAGGTTGATGACTCATGCTCAACAAATCGAGGAGGAAATATTTAAGGAGAGGGCTAGAGAGACCAAGAGGGTAAGAATAGATAGTTGTGATTTCTCTCACACTTGAGGTCCGATGGAAGTGGTCATTCTCAGTTTCGACAGAAGTTCTCTGATCCAAATTCATCTAGTGCTCCGGTTCAGAGGTTCAACAAGGATAGGGTGTCTAACCCTAAGCCTCAAGGAGGTGTTTCTAATGGATCTACATTCTCCACTTGTCAAAAGTGTGGCAAGAGTCATCCGGGAGATGCTTAGCCGGTACCGATGGACATCTCAAGGTTGATGAGTCATGCTCAACAAATCGAGAAGGAAAAATTTAAGGAGAGGGCTAGAGAGACCAAGAGGGTAAGAATAAATAGTTGTGATTTCTCTGACTTGAGGTCCGATGGAAATAGTTATTCTTAGTTTCGACAGAAGTTCTCTGATCCAACTTCATCTAGTGCTCCGGTTCAGAGGTTCAACAAGGATAGGGTGTCTAACCCTAAGCCTCAATGAGGTGGTTCTAGTGGATCTATATTCTCCACTTGTAAAAAAATATGGCAAGAGTTATCCGGGAGATGCTTAGCCAGTACCGATGGTTGTTATGTTTGTGGTAAGACTGGCAAATTGAGGGACTGCCCTTCGTTTGCTAGAAATGGTAGATATGGTCGTCAGGCTCAACCTAGTGCTTCTTCTGGTCGCCCGACTCAACAAGCTGCTTCTTCTGGTTCTGGTGTTATTCAGCGTCAGGACAAGTTTTATGCTCTTCAGACTCGTTAGGATCATGAAGGTTCTCCAGATGTGGTCATTGGTATGTTATGCGTCTTTCAATTTGATGTTTATGCATTGCTTGATCCAGGTGCTTGATATACATTTTCTTTTGTGACTCCTTATGTGGCTATAAAGTTTGATGTTAGTCCCGAAATCCTTTAGAACCTTTCTCAGTCTCTACATATATCGGTGATTTGATTGTTGCTAAACGGGGTCTATAGAATGTGCCCGGTCTCAATTTCTCATAAAGTCATCCCAGTTATTCCGCCTTTCCCAAAGTCTCTATATTAACGGTCTATCACAATTTAAAATATTTTACCCTATAATTACTTTTTGTTTAATATAGTGAAGAATTGAAAATGTTTTTCATAATTTTTATCAATTTAAGTATTAACTTTAATGTCCTGGTTTATAAAATTAATTAAAAAATACATTAGCAAGGATAAATTAATTAAAACAATAAATAAATTAAAAGTTTTGTTAAAAAAAATCAAAATTAAAAAGGTAAAAATAATATGACAAACCACACTAGGCTAAATAAGGAGGTATCTGAAATTATACTTGCTTATTTAAAATGAGAAATATATAAGTGAAAAAAGGAATTTTATTTCTACAAAGAGCATGAATCCCCAAATCTAAAGCCCTAAAAATAAAAAAGGAGATATAACTAATCGAATTACTTTACTCATCTCTAGTGTTTGATAAAACGAAAACCCTACTGGGTTTAATCTGATCAATCATCGGTGTCTTCTTCACTGAGTTGCAATGGGAGCGAGTCGAAAGCTACAGGGTGAAATAGATCGAGTTCTAAAGAAAGTTCAGGAAGGCGTTGATGTCTTCGATAGCATATGGAACAAGGTTCCTTTTTCCGTTTCAGTAGCCTACATTTGAAGGATTTTTCTTTTATTGACTATTCGTTTCCCTGTTTCTTCAGGTTTATGATACGGATAATGCCAACCAGAAGGAAAAATTTGAAGCGGATTTGAAAAAGGAGATAAAAAAGCTTCAGAGGTATAGAGACCAAATCAAAACGTGGATTCAATCGAGCGAAATCAAAGATAAAAAGGTAAAATTTTACTTGTTTTAAATTATGCTGTTTTGGTGACAATTCAATTTTTTTCTTGTAGTACACTATACTAGAATGTTTTGTATTCATTTCTTATTCCATGACACCGGGTTATAAGACTTACTATCATATTAATAGAATCGCCAGTCAGTGATTCATGTTCTCTCAATTTTCACATAGCATTCCATTATAACGTGTGCAGTTCCAGATCAACAAAGTGTTTCGTCTAGAAATGTTTGGATTACTTTTACTCATTAAAAAACCAATTCTCTGCATGTATGGTGTCAAGCATTTAGCCCGTCATTGATAAGAGTACTTAGTAACAACACATCCAATTCACTGAAGTAAGGTGAGAACCATGAGCTCTTCAGGTTCAAATCCAGAACAGAGCAAAAATATTAGGTGATTCTTTTGAATCTGTCCAAGTTTTGGTGGAGAGAATTACGGCTACCTGTGCTAGTGGAGGTACCTCATTGAATTAGTGGAGGTGCGCATAAGCTGGACCGCGCTCCATGGTTATAGAAAAATGATAACTTAGTCACAACCAATCGAGATCTGCAAGTGTCTACAAATTTCTTAATTTAAGTTGATTGACATCAAAATAATAGAATGACCCGTAGTGCGGGTTACCTCTCCTATGTGGTTTGCGAGCTATTGAGGGCAGTGGCTGCGGGTCTCCCTTGTCATAAAAAGAATTAAATAATAAAATGATCCGGACTTATTTATTGTTCTAAGGAAAAGAAATACATGAACTATAATGAAAGAAAAAAATGTATAGAAGTCTCCAGATAAGATTACAAAAGTCTAGGAGAACCAAGTTAAAGCTAAAACGTTCAGCAAGTATAAGCTACTTGAGAAACCTAGACTGTTGTGATCATTCAGTTTTGCTGTTCTTGATCTTAGTAAAAGAATAAGGCCTGACTGCATGTGAGAAGATACTGTCCACAGGCTGGCCTGTATGAAAAACTTGGTCATAGTCTACTACTGTATATCGTGTCAGCTGTTCTAGAAATAGTGCCAATTATGATCCTATTTGTCAGCCTCTGAAGTTTGAGTGATCCTCTTTATAGTTTCCAAGTTTAGGTGATCTTTAAACTTGTTTTTACTTGAAAATTTCAAGGACTGCATCACAGGGTCAACCTTTAGTTTCTACCTTGGCATGGGATCTTCTGGCCCACTACTCTTTCCTACCAACTGGAATTGCTTCCCATTTAATTGAGGCCCCTGTTAGACATTAGGTGTTTATTTCTGTTTTATTACCATATTTGAGCGATACATGAGTTTTTTATGTTGGTAGAGATGGTTTTAGAGAGAGCACGTCGCATGTAATTGTTGATTGTTCTACAGGCGTTTGTTTAATCAAATTCATGGGCAAATTAAATCTACCTATTATATGCTGCCTCTTTAGAAGGATAGGGGAAGTGGTGCAGTTGTCTGGGTGGGAAGGAAGTGGCAAGAGGTGTGTAGTACAGTAGTAGGGAGAATTGATGGAGAAAGGGGAAGGACAAGAAGGGAAAATGCTACCATAGAATAAAATGCTACCACTGAAGGGAACTAGATTTTTTTGACACTAGTACTGAAGGGAACTAGATTGACTTAGGAGAAAGCAAGAAAGTAAAAATGTTTCATCCTTGTTGCAGACAAAAGCATGGTATTTAAGCCCCCAAGGCCTAGCTCAAGTGGCAAAAGGTGGAGGATTTGTGGCTTAGGTTGCAGGTTCAAGCCCCACACCATGCAAAGCGAAGCCCGGTATTTAAGTGGAGAAGGGTAGAGGGGCGGGCCCATTATCCACCGAGTTTAGAAGGCTGTGATTGGTCCAAAGGGCGGATCACAGACGGATTTCTCGGTTATCAAAAAAAAAAAAAAAGCATGGTATTTAAGTGGAGAAGGTAGAGGGGCAGCCCCATTATCTGCCTAGTTCCGAATCATGGGCCACAGACCCTCGTAGATTCCCCTCTCTTTTTTTTTTACCAAAAGTGAAAATGTTCTGTATAGACAATTGAAATGGAACTATTACTAATTTTCTGGGACATGTTGGCATAATTAGTATGTGAATGACTCTTAGAGAGGTTTTAGCTGTGTGTTTATTTTTCAAGTTGTACTTCCTCTCCATATTAGATGCCTTAAATGATTGAGTATGGATCTTAAGATTAGAGTTGAACTGTTGAAGTTATATATGATGAAGATGGATTCATATTTTGAACAAAGTTTTATTTGATGATATGAACTTCTACTGACACACTATCGTATAGACTATAGTATATAGCTATGCCTTTTTTTTTGTAGGTTAGTAATGACTTATTGGCATTAGTTTGAATAAAGTAATGGCTTTCCGCCAGACAATAGAAAGTGGTTGAATTTTCTTAGTTCTGACTTTTGAGTTGGTGGCTACCCTTTTTGCATCAATGCATTCATTTGCCTTTTGTGTGATCATAGATTTTTCTTTTTGTTTTTCGTCAACAAAACCATGGAAATTTATTTGACCTCTTCTGATTTTACTTATTGACATAGGTAAGTGCGTCATATGAGCAAGCATTGATGGATGCTCGTAAGCTTATTGAGCGTGAAATGGAACGATTCAAAATCTGTGAGAAAGAAACTAAGACCAAAGCATTTTCAAAAGAAGGCTTGGGCCAACAGCCTAAGACGGTAAGCGTTGCTCTGCAATTTTGTGGTCACCAGTTTCTCGATCTGGATATTTTATTTGGGTTTGTGTTTTTTTGTTTCCTTGCTAGAAGTTAATAGTTACCATCTGAAAGAAATTCTTAGGAAGTGACTAACTATTTCGAGTATTGTCCACATTCCTAGATATGCACATTTTAAAGCCTAATACTAATTTTTTCTTAGAGAAAGATCTATAGAAATGGTATTTTCTCAGAGAAAGGATTAACCATTAAAGAGGAAATTTGAGGACTAAGGCCTCATTTGTTGGAACATAATGAAAGTCCGAATGTTAATCATTCAGGCCTCAGTTGATAAGTCTTTTTAATTTTTTTTTACAACCACTAATCAGTCTGAAGATCCAAATAATTAAGATCTATTACAAAGTTTATAATCATTAAAATGTTTATCAAGAATTTCTACAAAGATGACAATTCAACTCTATTCACTATCACAACTAACCGTCACCGCTGACCTCCATTTTCAACTACCACTTCCCACCACCCACAACTACCATCCTTAGTCACAACCATCACCGCCGCCAATTACCATAGTCGTGCTTCACTACCATTAGCCACGGTTTAAAATCATCACAATTAACCACCATTACAACCACCAATCACTACCAAGAGTCATCACCATCAACAACCACTATGCGTCGCCAACCATCGTCATCATTCACCACCACCATTAGCTATCACTATCATTCACTTTAATTATTAGTTGCCACCACCAACTACCATTGTTAATCACTAATGTCAGCCACCATCACCACAAGCTACCACCCACAACCATCGCCATCACCCAACACAATTCCCAATTAACACCCACAGCCATAACCACCTCCAACTGCCATATAATTTTTTTTAAAATATTTTATTGATATTGTGTTAAATTAATTTAGTAATTTTTTTGAATTATATATTTAGATATTGAGAAAACAAACAATCTTAATTATTTAGTGGTCAAATCTTAATTTTCAGATCCGTATTCTGATTCAAACATCTAAATCTTACTGTACATCTTGATATTTAGATGTGTATTCAGATTCAAACATCTTAATCTTAACTAAAAAAAAATAATGCTCCCAGGCACAGTAATTGAGGTCTGGCAGTTTTAAACAAAAAGCACTTTCTAGATTAGGTTTCAGATGGGTGCCTCCGGCAACCCAGCCGGAGCATGTCAATCAGGGAACGAGAGCATCTACTACAACGTAGGTTTTAAGTCGTACGATATCACCAGATTTAAGAATGGTGCAGAAGTCTGGTTTGAATGGGTGGAACGCAGTCAATACCAGGTGGGAGAGTCACAATTAACATTAAAGTTCTGAGATGGTTGGTAGCCATATTTATTGAAGCTTCTAAAATACAAGTAAGGACAGTAAAGAGGTGGAGCATGAAGGACCACTTCGCTAAATTTTATTGCACTCTTAAATACAATGAGAACGGGAGATACATCAGTTTCATTGCCATACAGGGCAAGAACAGATCAATCATTATTACACCAGAAACTTTGCAAGCTAGAGATAGAGAAAGCTTATGATCACTTGAACTGGGAATTTTTGTGGAGCACACTCAGGAGGATGGGGTTTGGCAACACCTGGATAAAATGGATGAGATTTTATCAATGGCTCACCATCTGGCTTCTTTTCCTTTGAGAGGGGATTGAGACAAGGAGACCCCCTTTCTCCTTTTCTTTTCATCCTAGCTATGGGAGGTCTAAGTGATATGCTGAAGATTTCTCAGGTTAATAACAAAATTAGGGGCTTCAAAGTGAGTCGGGGGGATTCACTGGGAGTGTCTATCTCCCACCTACAATATGCTGATGACACATTAGTATTTTGTGATGCAGAAAGTGAACAACTGAAACACTTAAGGGTTATTTTCATTTTGTTTGAAGCAATATCTGGACTCCATATCAATTGGGGAAAGAGCTTTATTTATCCTGTGAATGAAGTACCATAGATCAGCCTCTTGACAAACATTTTAGGTGGCAAGATAGGGGAACTTCCACCACCTATCTTGGCATGCCTTTGGGAGCTAAGAGTAAATCTTTGAGCATCTAGAACTCTGTGGTAGAAAAATGTGAAAGGAAGTTGGTTAACTGGAAAAGTCAATACTTATCCTCGGGTGGTAGAGTCACACTTATCAACAGTGTTCTTGATGCCATGCCAACCTATATGATGTCCCTTTTTCCTATGCCTGGGAAGATCATTCAGTGGCTGGACACAATCAGAAGAAATTTTCTTTGGCAAGGTAATGGGGAATGGGTTAAGAAATTTCACTTGGTTAAGTGGGATGCTGTTATTTCCAACAAAAAAGAGGGAGGTCTGGGAATTAAGAATTTGAAAGCCCACAATAAGAGTCTTCTGCTAAAATGGCTCTGGAGACTAGCAACAGATGATCAAAGCTTATGGAAGGACACTATCTTTGCAAGATATGGAAAGGAAGGATCTTGGACTACTAAGGAGGTAAATACTCCTAATGGTGTGGATCTATGGAGAACTATTAGAAATCAGTGGCCAAGAATTTGGAACAACTCTGTGATTAATGTGGGAAATGGGAGGAAAACCTTGTTCTGGAATGATATATGGATGGGACAAACACCTTTGAGACAGCAGCTGTTCCCATACATTTATATTCTCAATCAGCAGAAAATGGCTACAATTTTAGAAGTCAGAAATGAACAAGGATGGAACCTGATATTTTCCTCCTCAATGACTGGGAAGTGGAGAGAATGACTCAGTTCTATAATACCTTGGAACAAGCCAAGAACCTCACTTGTGAGGAAGACAAATTGACATGGAAGCTGGAGAAAGATGGCAAGTTCAAGGTGAAATCAGCCTACAAATTACTAGACATTTCAACTGAAACAAAGGAGTTGTGGCCTTGGAAGATGATCTGGAAACGGAAAATACCACATAAGGTGGCTTACTTCACATGGCTTGTTGCAAGACAATCTGTTCTGACTCAGGATAACTTAATGAAAAGAGGAAAGGACTTATGCTCCAGATGTTTTTTTTTGTGAATCTGAGACAGACAATAAACCATCTTTTTTTGCATTATAAAGTGACTGAGAAACTATGGAAGTATTTCATTAACCTGAGAGGTATCACATGGACCATGCCTAGAAATACTACAGAAGTCCTAGCATGTTGGAATAGAGATGGAAATCAGTTAGGACACAAGGAGAGATGGAAGATTGTCCCTGCCTGCATCTGGTGGACTATATGGAGTGAGAGAAATCAGAGATGTTTTGAGAACAAGAGCATCCCTTTCCAAAGCATTAAAATGAATTGTTTAGTGACCTTTTACTTTTGGTGTATCCATTCTATTCCCAAGGATCCGGGGGACATCACCCTATTCTTAGATAGTTTATGAGGGAGATAGGTGTTTAGATTCTTTTTGGTAAACCCTCTATACTTTTGATGTAATTACTACAGGAGTTCACTATTGGTGTACTTCTACGTTTATAATACCAGTTAACTTTCTCAAAAAAAAAAATTATTACACCAGAAACTACTCATCAAGGGGGTTGGGGGAATATAGCACATAAGTTAGCTGGGTTCACTCATGAACCCGCCAGGGTACAGGGGATAGATAGAAAGGATAAAGTACAACAAGGGAAATCATACAAAGCAGCTTTCAATAGTAGCAGATGGATAACGGAGGCAGCGGAGTCTGCAAAGATACAGAACTCAACAAACAGCATCAAAATCATCGGGGAGACGCCACAAAAAAAGAGTGGTATTTTGAGCAGATGCGTCGTTGGAAAATTCCAAAACCAAGGTCAAGAAGTTCCCAGATCGAATGATGTAAGGAGATGGGCCTGCAATACATGGAAGTCAGCAATAGAAGTCAAGGTTTTCGCGATGAATGATGGGTACTTCCTGTTTGAATTCTCGACAAGGATAGCAGCAGAACATGTTCTAACAGGTCTATGGATCTGGAAGAAGATGAAGCTTGACATAGAATGGTGGAAGCCAACCATTGGGTGCTGGCCGGGGGAAATTAAGAGAGATTGGGTCTGGATCAGATTGCTAGGCTTACCCATGAACCTATGGTCCACAAGGGTTTTCGAGGAAATCGGAAATCTCTGTGGAGGGTACATCGAGATAGAGGAGGAGACCTCTCTAAAAAACCATCTTCACGGGGCCAGAATTAAAATGAGAGGAGATGGTAGATCTGTTCCCAAGGAGGTAGAGGTGACTAGCGATGGCTTGACCTACACCATTCCGGTGTGGTGTGAAGCCCCGGTGACTGTGAGAATCTCGGAGAAGAAGAGAGAAGAAAGGGGCAAATATCCCGTGGATAATAACCAAAGACAGGCTGGACAGAGGATTTTAAAAACCTTGCCAGCGAAACAAGTGGAGGGGCACGTGGGTACATCACGTGAAGGGGCATAGGCAAAAGTGGGGCTAAACCTAAAAGAGGCATCTACTAAAATAATAGACAAAAGGGGAGTGGGCCAAAAAGAAAAATTGGGCCTTTTCATAGACCCAATAGCATGGGAAGGAAATAAATCAATTGAAGCGGCCCAAAATTTTGACACTGTTAATATTGAAATTTCAGCAAACTCATTGACACGTTCACCTCAAGAACACTCGGTACAATGGAAGGAAAACGAAGATGAGAACCAGCGGATGGGAATTTCAAAGGAGATTTCGACTGAAAAAATAAGAGAATGGGGTGAGAAGAAAGAAATAATGGTTGCAGAACAACGAACAGAAGGCAATCAAAGCTTAATACCAGAAGAAGCAATACCACTGCAAATTCAATTCCCAGAAGAAGAAAATTCTGGGTTAAAAATTTCAGATTGGATACAGCAGAATATAATCAAACTAAGTTCGGAATTTGGAGTAAATTTCAAGGGGTGTGAAGAAAAAGCTAAGGAGCTGTTGATGAAGATAGAGAGAAATAAACAAGGAAACAGGGGAAATCAAAGTGAACAGAGTAATGGGAAAAGAAGGGGGCTACAGGAACTGAAAATACAGCTGGACACAAAATTCATGAGTAATGGTACTAGGAGTAGAGGGGGGTATCTGGCCATCATGGATCAATGAATGTGAGCATAATATCTTGGAATGTAAGGGGGGCTGAACTGTAGGACGAAAAGAAGTATGATTAGGAACATGTTGAGAATCTGGAAAGCTGATATAGTTTGTCTCCAGGAGACTAAGCTGGAAGGAGACATTGCAAACTATGTTAAAGAAGTCTGGGGCAGTAGATGGGCTAATCATGTCCAACTGGAGGCAAGTGGGACAAGGGGAGGGATAGTCATAATGTGGGACAAAAGAATCTGGGAAGGGGTGATAAGTAGTGTAGGGAAATATTCAGTATCCTGCAGCCTAACAGGATTGACCTCTGATCTAATCTGGCATATCACAAGTGTATATGCACCAAATGATACACTAGAAAGAGAGGAAACATGGGGAGAACTGGGAGCAGCCAGGGGTCTAATCAATGGCCCTTGGGTACTATGTGGAAATTCTAACACAGTAAGGTACCCCTCCGAGAAGGCCAATTGCAACAGAATAAAAAAATCAATGACACAACTCTCAGAGTTTATTGAGGATATGGAACTGATGGACCCTGATTTAGATGGAGGAATGTACACTTGGAGGAGGGGGGAAAGACACACCACAGCTGCCAGATTAGACAGATTTCTATTTTCAGAAGACTGGGATTCAAGCTTCAGGAACATCAAACAATCAGTTATGCAAAGGGTAGTATCTGATCATACTCCAATATTTTTACCGTGTGGAGAATGGTAGGTGACAAAGTCATATTTCAAATTTGAGAACTGGTGGTTAAACTCAGAGGGCTTCAATGACAGAATAAAGAGCTGGTGGGAATCTTTCAACTTCTATGGGAAACCTGATTTCATTCTGGTTTCAAAGTTGAGGGCTTTGAAAGGTAAACTGAAGGAGTGGAGTAGAACAGTGAATGGCAATCTGAAACAACAAAAGCAGGTGATCCTCAATCAGCTAGCTGAACTTGAAGTGATGCAAGAACAAAGAATTTTAGAGGAAGGGGAGATAGCCTCTAAAATGTCACTCATTTCGGAGTTGGAAAGCATTGCAAACCATGAGGAAACAGCCTGGAGACAAAGATCCAGGGCAACTTGGCTCAAAGAAGGGGATAGAAACACTGGTTTCTTTCATAAAACAGCAAATGCACAAAGGAGAGTTAACACAATTGACAAATTAAAAGTCAATGAGGTGTTAGTGACTGAACCAAGAGAGGTGAAGAGAGTGATAATTGAATACTATGAGAACTTATACTCAGAAACTGAAGATTGGAGGCCTGACCTCGAAATGAGGGAATGCCCTGTGATCAATGAAGAAGACAATATTATGCTGATGGCCCCTTTTGAAGAACAAGAAATCATTCATAGTATTAGATCTAGTGCTGGGGACAAGGCACCAGGGCCTGATGGTTTCACAATGGCTTTTTTTAGCCACTGTTGGAACATCATCGGCAAGGAGGTAGTGGCAGCAATTCAATCTTTCCATGAGGAGGGGACTTTTGAGAGAAGCATCAATGCTACTTTTGTGGCATTAATCCCCAAAAAAGTAGGAGCAATGGAGTTAAATGACTTTAGACTTATAAGTCTAGTGGGGGGAGTATATAAAATCATTGCTAAGGTCTTAGTAGAAAGGCTGAAAAGAGTGATGCATAAGCTAGTAGATAGACAACAAATGGCTTTCATCAAGAACAGACAGATCATGGATGCAGTGCTAGTGGCAAATGAGTGTGTAGACTCAAGACAGAAAGAAAAGCAAGCTGGGATTGTATGCAAACTAGACATCCAGAAAGCATATGATCATTTGAATTGGGAATTTTTAATGAACATGCTACATAGGATGGGCTTTGGTTCTAAGTGGCTCAGGTGGATCAGACATTGTATTAGCACAGTAAAATTCTCAGTATTGATAAATAGAAGTCCATGTAGCTTCTTCTCTTCCTATAGGGGCCTAAGGCAGGGGGATCCATTGTCCCCTTTCCTCTTTATCCTAGCCATGGAGGGACTGAGCAATCTTATACAAACAGCAAGGGGCAGAGGTTGGGTCAGAGGATTCCAAGTGGGAGGCAGAGCAGGAAACAACTTAGAGGTAACACATCTGCAATATGCAGATGACACTCTAGTGTTTTGTGGAGCTACAAAGGACCAAATGCTGATTCTTAGAGTTATTTTCAACATTTTTGAAGCCGTTTCTGGTTTGCATATTAACTGGGGTAAAAGCTTCATTTACCCGGTTAACATAGTTCCAAACATTGAGGAGCTGGCAGTCAAGATAGGGGGAAAAGTGGGTGAACTCCCAACAACTTACTTGGGTATGCCTTTAGGAGCTCAGAGCAAATCAAAGGACATATGGTGTGGTGTGATAGAGAAAAGTGAAAAAAAGTTGGCAAGGTGGAAAAGTCAGTACCTATCCTCAGGTGGCAGACTCACTTTGGTGAATAGTGTGTTGGATTCTCTCCCTTCATATATGATGTCAGTCTTCCCTGCCCCAGCTAGTGTGACTGAAAGATTAGATGCGATCAGGAGGAACATTTTATGGAAGGGAAGTGAAGACAAGAAGAAATATCACCTAGTGAAGTGGGAGGAGCTGATCCAAAGCAAGAGAAGTGGCGGTTTAAGTATCAAAGAACTGAACACACACAACAAGAGTTTGATGATGAAGTGGTTATGGAAGTTTGCATCTCCAGAAGAATCTTTATGGAAAGAGGTGATCAGATCAAAATATGGCATGCAGGATAGATGGATGACAGAGGAGGTGACAACTCCTTATAATTGTAGTGTATGGAGATCCATCAGGAACCTATGGCAACTAGTTTCTACAAGAACAAGTTGCAAGATTGGTAGTGGAGAGAAGGTGGCTTTCTGGAAGGATATATGGTGTGGGCAATGGCCTCTGATGCAGACTTGTCCTGAGCTATACAACTTAAGCCAAGCTCAGGATGCTACTGTGGCTGAACTATGGACAGGACAAGGAAGGAACCTTCATCTTAGAAGGAACCTAAATGATTGGGTGATGACCTTTGTAGCAGCTTTTCTGAATACAATCTCTCAAAACCTTAATCTTACAGAAGAGAAAGACAGTTTGGTGTGGAAGGTGGACAGCAAAGGTATTTTTACTGTCAGGTCAGCTTACAAAGACTTGATAGGAGCAAATACTCAGGAGATAGGATGTCCATGGAGAATGATCTGGAAGACCAAAGTGCCTCATAAGGTAAACTACTTTACATGGCTACTGGCAAAGGAAGCAGTCCTCACTCATGAAAACCTTAACAAGAGGAAAATCAACCTATGCTCTAGATGCTATCTATGCGAAGAACAAATAGAGACAGTCAACCATCTCTTTCTACATTGTGTATGGACAGACCAGCTGTGGCAAATGTTCATCCACAAGAGGAAGATCAGGTGGGTGAAACCTGGAGGATCAAAGAGGTGCTAAGAAGTTGGATCAGTGATGGTAATGCAGGAAAGGATGAGAGATGGAAGATGGCTCCTGCATGTATTTGGTGGACCATATGGAAAGAGAGAAATCAGAGATGTTTTGAAGGCAAAAAGAGCAACATACAGAAGATCAAGACAGATTGCTTAGGCCTTTACTATTTTTGGTGTAAACAAGTAGTTATAGACAGCACAGAGGATGTTTTTAATGCAATTGACTGGCTGTAATTAGATACATTAGGACGTTGTAAAGTGACAACTTTTGTGAAGGGGGACTACACTTGTT